>JAPDPM010000014.1:18842500-18955000 GCA_032173925.1 Heritiera fomes
TCAATTTTGAATTACAATGAGGACATTGTTTGGTTTATGTTTGGGGGTGTAAACTCCTATAGTCTTGAGTTGTTGGATTCTCTTATCAAGCATGTATTTGAGTATGATTGAATTCGCTATGACCCTGAAATTTGTGATTAAGGATGGTTTTGAGAAAAATTTTCAAAAAAAAATTTGCTATTATGTCAGGCAGAGTTTGTGGGTACTTTGATTTAAATCTTTGTCCTTGAAAATAATTGAGCACATAGTCAATTTTTCTTTACTCCATTTTGGCCTATGAAGAGAAGGAGTTGAATTAACCGGGTCAGGAAAGTTCAATCTTGCTTTGCTCTAGAATCCGTTGATGGATCCTTGAGGCGAAATCCTAGTTGACACCAAACATTAGAGAAAGGATCTAGGCAATTTTTGTCAGAACCAAAAAGCTTTCCCAGCCGTCCTGATTATCATGCCATCATTACATGGTGTATTCCCATAGTCAACCCCCTTGAGCCTTATTTTACATAAGCCTTTATTTGTTCTTTTAACTACATAAACCATTTCCATTCTAAGCCTAAAAAAAAAAAAAAAAAAACCCATGAAATTACCTTACATTTTGAGAAGATATTTTGGTGGAAATTTGCATTCAAAGAGAAAGTTAGTTCAAATTAAATTATCCACATTATGTTTGCTCTATAAGATCAAAGTGTCAAAAAAAAAAGAAAAAAAAAAGAAAAAAAAAAGAAAAAAAAAAGGGGCTCCACTTATTGAGTATGGCAACAATATTGTCATCAGTATGAGCATATTGTCGAGAAAGAGCTATAGTGTGGATCTTGTGGATATCTCTTTTATCGTTCGTTCTACCAAGTATTTTCCCAGTTTGCTTTGATTTCCCATATTCATTCCTTTGTTAGACCTCACCCTGTGGCCTGTAATTACAACCTTGATTAAAGACCTTTTGATCTCTGATTTTGGTGTTTGATTACATTAGTGGAGAGGATTTCTGAAAATTGGACTTATGGGGTTAAGTTTTGAGAGAATTCCTCTGAGTTCAGTTGTTCGACTTTTATCTGAATTTGCTGGTGGTTTGGAGTTAAATTTGACTATTTCACATACACACACTCAAGGATTTAGCTTTAGGTTGAAGTAAATGCTTAACTCTTGTTTGACAAATTGCTAAATTTTTGATTGATTTTTCTGCTATACTTGATGTTAAAAGAGTAAGTTACTAGTGATGAAATCTAAATTCAGATTATAGCTTGGTGAGTGATGATATTTCTCTATGGGGTCTTGCTGATAGTGTCTATAGTTGTCTTTTACTTTATTTTCTTTTTGTTTGAGGACAAACAAAGTTCTAAGTTTGGGGGTGTTTGATGACTTGCATAATTTAGCATAATTTATCACTTCTCAACTTTAAACTTTAGTCTAATTTTATTTATTTTTTGTTTATTTTAGACTTAATTAGTGTTATTTAATTTTATGGCAGATTTGAAGAAAATGAAGATTTATTCAAATAAAAGAGATGTGAAACAGTTGGTAAAAATGTTGGGCTAAAAGAAAGCAAGGTATTGGGCTGAAACAATAGGCTGAAAAAGACATGTTTTGGGCTGAAAAGGGCACCACATCTAAAAGAATAAAAAGGCAAAAGATTGAAGCTGCCGCACGGGAAGAGGGTGAGAGGAAAAAAGGAAGCAGAGGCGTTAACCCCAGGCGAGAGGAAAAAAGGAAGCAGAGGCGTTAACCCCAGGCGAGAGGAAGCAGATTTTTGGGGGTGTTTAATTTTCTTTTCTCCCTTCAATTCTTCTCGGAAAAATGATGGTGAATTCGTTTATGTTGAATTTAATTTTTAGCATGAACTAAATTTTCTTTATTCTAGGAAAACGATGTAATCTAGTTTTGAACTATGCTTGCTTTTCTATGTTAATTTGAATTAATTCTTTTCATGTTTGTCTGATTTATTCTGAGTTTATTGCTTCTAATTAACTGGCCATTAATTAGATGATTTTGATCTTGTGATTTGCTGTCGAAAGAGGGAATTATAGGATAGATCTTGAATATCTCAGCATAGGTAAATACAGAGATCGAGAGACTTGTATGAACCTGTGTAGTATTAAAATCATTGATCTTAATGCTTTCTTGTTTTATTAAATTGCATACTCTTGTGTAAATTGATGAACAAGATAGGTTTCAATTGACTGTCGAAAGAGGCTTTTGGATGTTTTTGTTGAGATTGCTAACAAACAGAGAAAATTAAATTAAATTAGCTAGAGGAGTAAAGCATAATGAGGGATTAGGTGAAATCGATTTCCTAGAAGTTTTCTTTCCATTAAATTGATCTTTGAACAACATATATATTTTTTTTCTCTCTGTTTATTTTCTTTAAATTTGATTTTATTTTAAATTCCAATTACAACAACCTTAGTGACTTCTCTAGATAAAATCGAGATAAACAAAATTTTGGTATTTGTCAAAAGTAAGTTACCAATCCCTGAGGACGATACTCTTCTCATCACTTTACTATAAAACTACGATACTGTGCACTTGCAGTTTTGCACCGATCAAGTTTTACACATGCAAGTAGCATTCCCATAAACCCTTAACTATTCAACTCAACGATCATTATACACTAAAGCAAATATAGTAAATAGATCAAGTAGGAAGCAACCAAAATCATCATCATCATCAGAGCCTTTATCCCAATAGATTGGGGTAGGCTATATGAACCAATATCTAAAATCACGTTAGATCGTCCATATATATTCTTTGCCTCCATAAATTCCTATTCAAGGCCATTTGCTCATCTAATTCTAAAACCTTCATGTCTTTCCAAACTACTTCCTTCCAAGTCTTTTTAGGTCTTCCTCTAGTCTTAACCCTTCTCTCAACATTCATAGCCTCTATTCTCCTAACTGGAGCATCTACAGGTCTACGTCTTACATGTCCAAACCAACGTAAATGATTTTCACACATTTTGTCTTCGATAGGTACCACTCCAATCATCTTACGAATATCATCATTTCTCATTCTATCCTTTCTTGTATATCCACATATCCACCGTAACATTCTCATTTCCGTTACACTCATTTTTTGTGTATGTAGCCGCTTAGTCGCCCAACATTCACTACCATATAACAATGTTGGTCTAACAACTGTCCTATAAAACTTGCCTTTCAACCATGTAGGAATTCCTTTATCGCACAACACACCTGTAGCACTTCTCCACTTACTCCATCCAGCCTGAATCCTATAGGTCACATCACCATCAATCTCTCCATCCATCTGTACTATTGATCCCAAGTATCGAAAAAGATCCCGCTTAGGTATCGCCACCCCATCTAACTTCACTACATCATGCTCTTCCAGTCGGTTAGAACTAAATTTACACTCCATGTATTCAGTCTTCACTCTGCTTAGTTTAAATCCTTTTGATTCCAACGTTTGTCTCCATAATTCCAACTTTGTATTGATCTCCGCTCTAGTTTCCGCACATAGGACAATATCATCTGCAAACATCATACACCAAGGCACCTTATCCTGGATGGATTTTGTTAGTTCGTCCATAACTACCGCAAACAAGAATGGACTCAACGCTGACCCTTGGTGTAATCCCACCGTGATAGGAAACTCATTTGTTTGCCCCCCACCTGTCCTCACATGTGTCCTTGCATCTCTATACATGTCCTTAATTAGTTTAATATATTTCAAAGGAACTCTTTTCTTCATTAAGGACCACCATAGTACCTCCCTAGGCACTTTATCATATGCTTTCTCCAAATCTATAAAGACCATATGGAGATCTTTACCCATTACTCGAAAGCGCTCCATAAGTTGTCTCAGCAAATGTATTGCCTCCATAGTTGATCGACCCGGCATAAAACCAAATTGATTCTTCGATATCTCTACATTCTTTCTTAATCTCCGTTCTATCACTCTCTCCCATAGTTTCATCGTGTGACTCATCAATTTTATGCCTCGGTAGTTAGCGCAACTTTGAATATCTCCCTTGTTCTTATATAAAGGTACTAAAACACTCTTCCTCCATTCCTCTGGCATTTTGTTAGTGTGCTAAATCTTATTAAATAGATTTGTCAACCACCTAACTCCTACATCTCTAAGGCATTTCCAAACTTCAATTGGGATGTCATCAGGTCCAACAGCTTTTCCATTTTTCATCATCTTTAGTGCCTTTTTTACCTCTGTCTCTTGGATTCTACGCATAAAGCATCGATTTAAATCCTTGAGAGGCACCGAAATATTATCCAAAACTTTATTTTGTCCGTCATTAAATAATTTGTTAAAATAATCTCGCCACCTGTCCTTAATGTCATTATCTTTAACGAGAGTTCTTTGATGCTCATCCTTAATACATTTCACGACTCCTAGGTCGTGACTCCTCCTTTCTCTTGCTCGCGCCAATCTGTATATCCTTTTCTCTCCCTCCTTTGTGTTCAACTTGTCGTAAATCTCTTTCGCAACCTTCGTCTTAGCTTCTGCCACAGCCTTCTTTGCCTCCTTTCTTGCTACCTTATATTCCGAAAAACTCTCTTCTGTATTGTTCTTCTTCAAAGCCTTGTAATGTTCTCGCTTAGTCTTTATAGCATCTTTTACTGCTGCAGTCCACCATGTTGCGTCCTTTCCAGTCGGCACTCTTCCGTTTGATACTCCTAATGTCTCTTTGCCTACCTCCCGAATGCATTTTGCCATCTTATTCCACATTACATTTGTGTTCTCTTCTGTTGTCCAAGCCTCTTTTTGAATCCAACTATCTCTACATGTTGTATGGCAATCTTCTTTTAGCTTCCACCATCGAATCCGTTCAATTCCTTTTTGTTGGTTCCTTCGATGTCGTCTATCTATCTTCATATCTAGAACTAAGAGTCTATGTTGCGCGGTAACACTCTCACCTGGGATAACCTTACAATCCAAACATCTATGTCTATCCCTACTCCTAGTTAAAAAGAAATCTATTTGACTTGCTCTTGGTCCACTTCTAAAGGTTATAAGATGAGAATCTCTCTTCTTAAACAATGTATTTGCTAGGATTAGGTCATAAGATAAAGCAAAATTTAAGATAGCATCTCCTCCCTCATTTCTTACACCATAACTAAAACCCCCGTGCACTCTCTCAAAACCCTCTCTACTTGTACCTACATGTCCATTAAGATCACCGCCAATAAAAAGGTTTTCTCCTATGGGTACTTCTTGTACTACCTTATCTAAATCCTCCCAAAACTGTCGTTTACTAACCTCATCAAGTCCTATCTGGGGTGCATACACGCTAATGACATTCAACACCTCTTCTCCTAAAACTAGTTTAACCAAAATAATCCTATCCCCTTGTCTCTTAATCTGTACAACATCCTTATGGTACTCTTTATCTATAATGATACCTACTCCATTTCGGTCTCTATCTTTCCCTGTGTACCAAAGCTTATACTGCCAAGGTGCTATCTCTCTAGCCTTTTCCCCAACCTATTTGGTCTCCTGGAGACACAAGATGTTAACCCTCCTCCTACTCATAACCTCACAAATCTCACCTAACTTACCACTAAGCGTACCTATATTCCAAGATCCTAACCTAAGCTTATGGTTATGGACTAACTTCTTTACCCACCCCCGTCCATTATAGGAAGCAACCAAAATAAACAATAAAAAAATACCTTATCAATGCACTACACCACCAAGCCATACGTACAAACACAAAACATTTAAATAATCATTTTTAACTTTTTTTTTGACAAAAACTTTCGACATTTTGGTTACCCAGCCGGTAAAGGTCAAAGCACAATTAATGAATGAGAAACAAGTAATAAAACAAATAATAAAGGTATAACAAATAAGTAGTAAGTAAGAAAGTAAACCAGTACAGATTCTTCTTTTCTTTGTTTTCGATCCCCAACCGCCTAAGCCTTCAACACTTTCTAATTCTTTTTTTTTTAGATGAACTTCTCCATTCTTTTCTCCAAGTCGAACTGCCTAGCTTTATTTATCTGCCAACGCCATTCATTCACTGCATCGCCTCCACAACTAGCTTCTCCTCCTTCCCTTCGTTCTTCTTTCTGAACCCACACTAGATTGAGATCTTCAAAGATCCAGGCCAAAGCCCGAGGAAGAAAGCCACCTGAGACCTCCACTCCTATCCTTTTTTATTTGTGATTTTTTTTAGACTATAAGTGTTTGAACTCTTTTTTGTTGTGGATTGATTCTACTGATTGTGGACGTGGCTGTTGTTTTTTTTTTTTGGATTGTGGGTTGATTTAGGAGGAATGTGGCTTGTGGGTTTTCTTCTGTTTGGGTATTGTGGTTTGGTTCTGGTGCCTTGGTTTCAAAAGGGTTTGGTGATGGTGATGGTCGTTGGCATGTGAGGGTGTTTAACGATGGTTGTGGTGGAATGGGTTTTTGTGAATGGTGTTGGGAGGAATGGTCGGGGGAATGGTCAGGGAAATGGTGCGTTCCCGTAAGGTGGTCTGAAAAGCAAATGGTAGCTTCTCGTGCCAGTCTTTGTATGTGCTTGTCATCTTTCCCACAATCCTCTTAATATTCTTGTTAGCAGCCTCGATGGCTCCATTCATCTTCGGGCGATACGGGGCTGAGTTGTGATGCTTGATCTTGAACTGCGCGCATACTTCTTTCATCATGTCATTGTTTAAGTTAAGGGCATTGTCTGATCTGATCCTTTCTGGGAGCCCGTACCGACATATTATCTCCTTTTTTAGAAACTTACAAACAGTAGACTTAGTCACATTGGCATAAGAGGCAGCTTCAACCCATTTTGTAAAGTAATCTATCATCACAAAAATAAATCTGTGCCCATTCGATGCTTTGGGAGAGATGGGTCCAATCACATCCATTCCCCACATAGAAAAAGGCCACGGTGGTGCCATGACGTTTAGTGATGTTGGGGGAACTTGAATCTTGTTGGCATAGATTTGACACTTGTGGCATTTTCTAGCATAATCTATGCAATCTTTTTCTAGGGTAGTCCAATAATAACCTACCCTTATAATCTGTCTAGCCATAAAATGACCATTTGCATGTGCCCCGCAAATTCCATCGTGTACCTCTTCAAGAATCCTTTTGGCTTCAGACGTATTTACGCATCTCAACAACATCTGATCTCTACCTCTTTTATACAAAACGTCTCCATCAACTAGGAATCCCATTGCCAGTCTTCTGAGGATCTTTTTGTCATTCTCCGATGCATGCTCTGGGTATTGTTGACTCTTAAGGTATTGCATGATGTCATAATACCAAGGTTGTCCGTCTGCTTCCTCTTCAATACTAGAACAATGGACTGGAGAGTCTCTCATGCACAGTTTGATTAGCGAAACCCTTGCTTCTGTCTCCATTTTAAACATCGCAGCTAGTGTTGCCAAGGCATCAGCGACTTGATTTTCTTCTCGAGATAAATGTTGGAAGACAATGTCATTGAATTGTGGCACAAGGTCAGCTATGTACTTCTGGTACTGAACTAACTTCTGATCCCTCGTTTCCCATTCACCTCGTAACTGATAAATAACTAGTGCTGTATCTCCATAAACTTCCAAGTTCTTGATTCCCCTCTCGATTGCAGCTTCTAAGCCCATTACACACGCTTCATATTCAGCCATGTTATTGGTGCAATTGAAATTTAACCTGGCTGTGGATGGGTAATATTTTCCATTTGGGGATATTAAAACTGCCCCTATTCCATGTCCTAAGGCGTTGGATGCGCCATCGAAGAACATTCTCCATGGTCTGTTGTTGAACTCTTCCTCCTCAACTTGGAAAACAGACATTATATCTTCATCTGAAAAATCTAGCTTGATAGGCTCGTACTCATCAGTGACACGGTCTGCAAGGAAGTCAGCTATTGCCCCACCTGTGACTGCTTTTTGGGATATGTACACAATGTCGTATTTAGAAAGCATAACTTGCCATCTAGCTAGTCTTCCCGACAATGATGGTTTCTCAAAGATGTATTTAAGGGGATCTAATCTAGCTATCAGCCAAGTTGAATGGTACAACATGTATTGCCTTAATCTACGAGCAACCCAAGCCAATGCGCAACACATTTTTTCTATTGTGGTGTACTTGGCCTCGTAATCAGTGAATTTCTTGCTCAAGTAATAGATAGCCCGTTCTTTCTTGCCTGTGTCATCATGTTGCCCCAATACACATCCTATTGAGTGTTCATTAACAGTCATGTATAGCAACAAGGGTCTTCCAGCAACTGGTGGCACTAGGACAGGCGGATTTGACAAGTACATTTTCACCTTTTCAAAAGCCTCTTGGCATGCCTCGTTCCATTCACCCGGATCTTGTTTCCGAAGCAACTTAAAAATGGGATCACATTTAAGCGTAAGTTGTGAGATGAAACGGGAAATATAGTTTAATCTTCCCAGAAAACCTCTTACTTCCTTCTGTGTGCGTAAGGGTGACAAATTTTGTATTGCACTGATTTTATCCGGGTCCACTTCGATTCCTTTTTCACTAACTACAAACCCTAACAATTTTCCCGACTTAACACCAAAAGTGCATTTGGCAGGGTTCAACTTGAGCTGGAACTTCCGTAGCCTTTCGAACAACTTTCGAAGGTTGGATACATGATCCTCTTCTCCTCGGGACTTGGCAATCATGTCATCTACATACACCTCTATCTCTTTATGCATCATGTCATGAAAGAGAGTTACCATTGCCCTTTGGTAGGTGGCTCCGGCATTCTTTAAACCGAAGGGCATAACTTTGTAGCAGAATGTGCCCCAAAGTGTCACAAAAGTGGTTTTCTCCATGTCATCCTCAGCCATTTTTATTTGATTGTATCCTGAAAAACCATCCATGAACGAAAACATGTAGTGTTGGGCTGTATTATCTACCAGCATATCAATATGAGGCAATGGGAAATTATCCTTGGGACTAGCTCTGTTTAAGTCCCAATAATCTACACACATCCTTACTTTCCCATCCTTTTTCGGTATCGGGACTATGTTAGCCACCCATTCAGGATATTTAGCTACCCTTAAGAACCCCGCATCGAATTGCTTTTTCACTTCTTCCTTCACCTTCAACAACATCTCAGGTTTCATGCGCCTAAGCTTCTGTTGTACTGGCTTACATTCCATTTTCAAGGGCAGACGGTGCTCCACAACATCAGTGTTTAACCTGGGCATGTCTTGATAAGACCAAGCAAAAATATCCACATATTCACGAAGCAATTCCTCTAGTCTTTGCCTCTCAACCAATGGAAGTGCTGTGCCTATTTTGACTTCTTTGACGTTCTCATCATCCCCTAGGTTGACCATATCAATAGCTTCTTTGTTGGGTTCAATAGGTCTTTTTTCTTGCTCAATCATTTTCAATAGATTTGGAGACAAGGCATCATCGTCTGAATCTATACTGTTATCGAGTTCACCAACATAGATAGAGTCTTCAAAATCGAACCCCGGATAGCTGTTAGGGTTATCTTCACATTCATTATTCATTTTCCTGAAAAAGTGAAAAATTTGATAGATATGGTTGGTTGTTCATACCAATGGTGGTGAATGAAAAGAAGGAACAATAAAAAATGATGATGGATGAAAAGAGAGTACTCAAAATGAATTAAACTTGCTAATTTATTGAAATGATGATGAAGATCAAGTTTACAAAAGAGTCTTCTAGAGCTCTCTAGACCGAAATGTTGATAATCTACCTTACTACATTATAAAACAAAAAGAGAACAAAAGGATAGAAGGTATCCATTTAACAATTCAGTTTTTCAGCTCTGTGCCCAACAACACAATCATTTCAATAACAAAAGTTGTCATTTCTCCATGCACCATCTAAACTAGGAACCTGTGAGAGGATCCTTTCATCAGCAACATAGGTCTTTCCTTCTCAGTCTCTAATGAATCAGGGTGATAACATCCGCCAAAACAAAATGTATCATAGAGGTGTGGGATCACCATCTTCGATTCTTCTTCGTATCCTCGAAGGCGGGCTATTCTTCTCTTTCTTCTTTCTTCCAAAATTTCTTTCTCTTTGGACCAGTGGCCTTGTATCCGAGGCCAAACCTGTCTTTGTTCTCAATGACCTGCACAGGTTTCCTATGTCCTTGGAGATTTTTCCCTAAGCCTCTTCCGACACGCTAGCGCTTTTGCAGTGTCTGTTTAACAATCATCTTAGCAGTGGTTGACAACCGAGGGGTGGGTATTCTTGATCCTTCTCCCACATATGTTGTGTTCACAATTTCAAAGGCCCTGAAAGAACACTCCAACGCTTCCTCGGCTGCCTCAATGTACGGCACAGACAAAGGTTTGGTGATCAAAAAGTCTTCTTCCCCAGAAATAGATACTTGCTTATCACCAACGACAAACTTCACTTTCTGGTGCAGCGATGATGGAACAGCGCCCGCTGTATGGATCCATGGTCTCCACAGTAGGAAACTGTATGACGGCGAAATATCCATCACTTGGAATTGGATGTTGAATGTGACCGGCCCGATGTCAATTGGGATTTCTATATCACCTATCACATCTCTTCTAAAACCATCAAATGCCCTCACAACCATGTTACTCGGTTGTATGTAGGACAGGTCGACATGCATCTTTTTTAGCACAGCCATAGGCATGACGTTGATCGATGAGCCATTGTCAATCAAAACCTTGGCAATTGTATGACCCTTGTAGCCTGTAGTGATGTTCAAGGCCTTAATACTCCCTCGTCCTTCCGGCGGAATTTCATCATCGGTGAAAGATATGAAATTTGCCGCTGTGATATTTCCGGCTAATTGGTCCATACTGTCAACCGGAATGTCATGAGGCACATAGGCTTGATTCAACACCTTCATCAAAGCGTTCCGGTGAGATTCTAAATTTAACAGCAAAGATAATAGTGAAATTCGAGCCGACATCTTATTCAATTGCTCGACTACACTATATTCGTTGTGCTTGATCAACTTGAAAAACTCCCTTGCATCCTCTTCCGACACCGACTTTTGCAATTTTTCCTCTTGGTTCTTAGAAAACAATACCTATTCCTCTTATTTTTCGGTCCGACAATCCTCTTCTCCTTCTTTTGCTTTTCCTTTTCGGGCTCTCTCTAACATCTCTGGTGTGTAGCACCTTCCACTTCGTGTAATCCCACTTACTCCACTTATGTTTGCACTACTCGGTATGGTCGACTTATCTGAGCCCATGTTGCTTGCCCCTTCAATCACTGCTTTGAACTCATATTTCCAGGGTACAGCCTTGTTGCTCTTATAAGGAAAAGAGCTCGAAATTTTGATTGTCATGGTTGGAGGAGTGACAAGGCTATATTCCTCCTGTTTGGGACTTGGCTTCTCTTTGTAAAACACTGTCATTGGTTTTCCCCATGGGTAATCACATCCCGAAGATTCATTTGCAACAGTGTTTACCATATCCTCCTCTTCCTCCGTATAGAACTTGATCAAGAATGAATCCATCATTGATTGGACCTTACGCCGAAATTAAGGACAATTTTGGACAGAATGGCCAACAGATCCCCTATGGTACTCACAAGTCTGGTTTAGGCTGAATTCATCTTGACAAATATTCGAGCCCGACGGTAGAGGTTGAATCATTTTAGCTTTGATCAACGCGTCGAATATTAGATTCATGGGAGTCTTAATCTCATCCACGTGTTTCTTTATGCAACACTTCCCCCCAACTTCAGCTGCATTAACTGATCCTCCACTGTGGCTGGGCAGTGGGTTAGCATTGATACTAGGCTCCATCTCCTTGGAAAAAGTCAATCTCCCTGACTTGACCAAATCTTGCACCTTATACTTTAGAGCTGTGCAATTCTCCGTTGAATGACCCGGGTTCCTACCATGGTAGTCACATCGAGCATTGGGGTCATACCATCTTGGAAAAGGTGGTTTCATTGGCTCCAGGTAAAGAGGTGTGATCATGTGACCTTTCACCAATTGTGGGAATAAATCTGTATAAGACATAGGGATGGGATCGATAGGAGCCTTTTCAATGTTTCTTCGAAGTGGTCTTAGGTTAGTTGTTTGGTTACTGTCTGGCTGATAAGGCTGGACTGTAGGTGTTGGTGTATAGTAAGGTGCCGGGGGACGAAAATTCGGTTGAAATATCGGTGGTTGGAATGGACTTTGGTAGGGAGGATGCGAGACATTGTTTGTGGTCGGGAAATGGGGTTGGTAATTTTGGTAAGGTTGAGGCTGTGGTTGAAATCGAGGTGGGTAAGGTGCATATCCTCTGTATCGAGGTGTTACGTAGGTTACTGCATGGGTCTCAACCTCTTTCTTTTTAGACAACCCGCCCTTCTTCGAATCACGACCTTCCAACTTTCCGCACTTGATCGCACTTTCAATTATTTCACCAGTGATGACCATGTCGGCGAAATTCTTTGTTGCATTACCTATCATGTGCTCATAATAAGGCGCCTTCAGTGTATTGACAAATAGCACTGTAATTTCTTTCTCAGTCAAAGGTGGCTGGACTTGTGCTGCCGAATCTCTCCAACGTTGAGCATACTCCTTGAAGCTTTCATTAGCCTTCTTTTCTATGTTTGGCAGAGATAACCTGTCAGGGGCCATATCCGTGACATGTTTGTATTGTGCAATAAATGCTCTAGCTAGGTCACTCCAATTGTGGATGCGTGTGCGATCTAGCTGCACATACCACCTTGCAGCGGACCTCGTGAGGCTGTCTTGGAACACATGTATCAATAGCTTGTCATCGTGATTATAAGCGGCCATTTTGCGACAGTACATTGTCACATGAGTAATAGGGCACTTGGTCCCATCGTACTTCTCGAACTCAGGAGTTTTAAACTTAGGAGGGATCACCACATCGGAACTAAGCACAATCCCATTGCATCCACTGACCCGTAGAAATCACTGCCCTCGATGGCCCGTAACCTTTCCTCTATAATGCTGAACTTTTTGGAGTCTGAATCGCCTTTTACTTCCGACATGCTACCCCTTAATTTCTCTTGCTCTCCTGGATCATCTAAGTCAGGGACTTGAATTGGATCCGCAAGTCTTGTCCCTTGAGCAGGAGGTATAGGCACTGTGATATGAGGTTGTGCCGAGGCGCTTGGTGCACCTGAATACATGTACGCATAGCCACCTATAGGCTGTGGAGGAGGTGGAGGTGGAGGTGGAGGTATGCCTTGTGAGGATTGGGCATAAGGTGGGGTAAACCCCGGAGGGTATTGGGGATTGTTATCTTCTCGAAGGTGATCAGTCCCTGGGTTAGGTGTTTCTTTAGCCATTTCTTTTTCTCAGTTTATCCTTGTCATCATTTCCATTAAAGCGACCAACTGTCCTCGTATCTCTTCTTGTGCTTTCTCCATTCTATCCATCCTATTATCATGTTCTTCCTCCATCACTCTTGAGCGTAATCGGGTATTGTATGAGTGTTTGGGAATTTGGGATGAAATCTTGAATGTTGGAGCAATCCTCGAATCTTGATTACCACAATAAAAAACTAATCACTACATGATGCAACTTTGAAACATAGTGTTTTATTTAAATCATATGAACAAATGAATAAATGTGATGTTAAATGAATGAATGTGATGCAAAATGAATGATACTTTGAGGGATACTTAAGCCATAACAATTTCAACAAAAAGGAACTTTCATTCATTCGAAAAGTCACTTGTTACATTCCAATCATATTCCGATTAAATCCATAAAAACGACTAACTTACTGATATTGATCCTTAGCTTCATCTAGAAAATTCAGCAGCCTTTGCCCGTATTTTTCTGTTGGGAGAATTTCTCGTCTCAGGGCTTCAGCTTTGTCAACCATCTCCCTCGCCTTTGTCATGGCTTTACAAACTTGAGTGGCCAAGTGCTCTATATATTGTTGTCTCCCTAGACTTCCCACTCTCCACGTCATGCTTGCATCTTGTGCCAAGTCATATCCATAGCTCCAGTTGCTTTCACTTTGTTCCCAATCTTCTATTATCACTTTAATGTGGTTCTTATGTTCTTGTAGCTGTTCTTCTAACATTTGAACCTTTTGTTGCAATGTAGCTTTTTCATTATCTATCTCGACTTGCTTTCCTTTTTTCAACTTCTCTTTTAGTTCCTCATTCTCTTTCTGACATTGGGCTAACTTCTTTGCACTTGCCGAGTACATGCCTTCCCAATTTTGTCGTTCTTGGGACAAATAGACAACTTCTTCTTCATTTTTCTTGGCTTTGTGTGCCCAGTGTTCTACCCTTTTGTGCAAGTCTTCTAATTCCCTTTTCCCTTCATTTGAAGTTTGCATAATTCCTCCAACCCTCATTTCAGATCTCAACTTCTTGTTCTCTAGGTGCAGACTTCTGAGATCCTTGCTGGTGACATTGTGTTCTTGTTGGACCTTCTTGAGCTTGGCTTCTCGTAATTCTGCCTCGTATCTGAGCTGTTCCATCTCTTTCTGAAGCTTCAAATTCTCTTGCCTCCATTTTTCCTCCTCTATCTTGCATTGCTGCCTGACAATCTTGGCCTCGGACACTTCTGCTTCCGGTTCTAGAGGCATGTTGCATTCTCTTGGGAGAAACACTACCTCCCTCACTTGCTTTGTCCTCCACACCAAGTATTCTGGGGTAGCCTTATCAGAGAGGGGTCCAAGGTTGATTCTTCGGGTTTGTTTCCATAATCGAACAACTTGCTCGACTTTCTTCATTGCCTTGGATTCACCATAAGGAAATTCCATATCATTGAGCCCGTGTGTCGGAGGAATGAATTGTTTTGCTCCAAATTGTCGTAGTACCATAAGCGACGCGTAGCTCACTATTCCCTACGGTCCCAAAAGTTGTACCCACGACTCTTCTCCACATCGATATAAGACAGGTACATGAGGCATCCATGGTGCCATCCACACTACTTGATTTTCCTCGAGTCTTTGCAGAAAATTGGCCCATTCTTCCTTGTTCTTCGGTTTCGCCCACTTGCTATTGCAGAACTCTTTGACCGGGGCACGGTGATGGATGAATGTTCTCTTGAATGCTTTTTCCTCACACTTGAAATGGCTCTTCACCCAAACATGAAGTAACTGTATACATCCCACAAATCGGCCTTCTTTATTCCGCCTGCAATAATTCAAAGATCTGAAAGTTTCAGCTAGAACGGCAAGCGATAGATTTCCATTGTTCTCGATTTGTTCAAAAAGATCTATCACAGCTATTTCAATATGTCCTAACACTTTCGGAAAGATGACCAAACCATAGATTGCCAAAGCAAAAACTGCCAATCCTTGCTTGTCACCAAGATGCCCCTTGATGAATTCATGGAGAAAATCCCACAGCACACAAATATTGGACCCTTTATGCTTCACATGGAGATCTATGTCCTCCGGTCTGACTCCCATAAGCTTAGCTAGCTTCTTGCGAAATCCGGACTTTGGCTTTCGAACATATATCTTATCCGGACTTTTCAAGTCTATTCCCAACAAAACGGAGTATTCCTCGACCTTAGGTGTTAAGTCTAACCCATTGAAAGAAAAGCACCTGTGAGAAGGATCCCAAAATTGAATGGTTGCTCTAATCATAGGTTCTTCAACTTTCACAGCAATCAAGGATTCTATTTGGCCATATTTCTCCCGGAAATCCTTTTTCCCCTCCTTGCTGATTTGATTCCATAAATTGGCCAAGTCTATTAGGTTATTTTGTTTCAAATTAAAATTCACCTCTTGGGGTAGTGGGGGCACAAAATCTCCAGTCAAACAATCTCCTTTCACTTGTTGAACCCTTTCGGACCAAATTTGCACTTCTCTGTAGGAATCACACGGAACATTCACGGATGACGAACAAGCCAACCTTTCTATGGATTCTGTGAAAAATTCCTCGTTGAAGAGAGCCATGGCTAAACACCCCTCTTATGTGACTATGTGATGCAAGATGATTTATGCAAAGAAACAGAAAAACAAATACAAATCAGTACTTGTATAATAGGTATAAGCAAAGAAATAAAAACAGATAAAGTATGAAATGTTTATTTATGCCCTATCAAAGGTCACTCTCAAAAAGGTGAGAATGGCTTTATCCTAGGTTGGTCTCCTCACAACACACTATATGTTCATTTGAGGTCTCACACTTCTAACAGGTTCCCAAACCATTCTCTACTGTCGTCCACACTAGACTAGTAAAGAACAGATTTGAGTGGGAGTATTTCGCTTGCCATTGCGGAGGTGATTACCTCACGAGAGCATAGCTACTTTACTCCCTCCTAAGGAGGACAAAGCCCGGGTATAGAGCTCATGTTATGCCAATGCATTTATGTATGTAAAATGAATGAGCATATATTCTACTTTATTTACAATATCTTCACACATAAAGAATGTAATGAATTAAAAGATCAAAAATGAATGAAAGGATTATTATTTTTGGTTTTAAAGAACTTTGTTTTAAAATAAAAACTAGACCTAAATGTCAACCAAGACTATCAGATTAAAATTTAAGATACCACATGGTTAATTAATGGCTTGACCCTCAAAAGTCCCCAGTGGAGTCGCCAAGCTGTCGTAACGGCTTCGCGCTCGACGATTTTGAAAACATTTAAAAAACAAAGGGAGTCGCCACCAATCTTTTTGACTAGGTGTGATTGGCCACCTAAAATATTTATCTTTTGAACAAAATCTCAAAATTAATTAAGTTTTATTAAAAAGATAATTTTGGTCTGCGAAAACAAAAATCGGGTTCGGGAGTACGGTTACGCGTGGGGAAAGATTAGCACCCCCACGACGCCCGTTAAAAAACGGTACCATTGTAATCATGTGTTATCCTTTAATTTTAATAAAATGGTCTTGAATTAATATTTAAAAATTAATTCCTTTTTATTCCATTTTTGAAGCATTTTATTATTTATCAAAATTATTTTTCATTTAAAAAAAAAGGTTAGATTTTGTTTATCGAAAGTGAGTGTGAACCCTTTTGTATTGAATAATTAAATTGAATACTCCAATACTTTTGGCAGCATTCGAAATAATTTTTCTCACCTAGAGATTTCTTAAGAATCACTACTTGTGACTTCTATAGAATCTCATCTTCGGTAGGACTCACACCCATTTCGAAAATTATTATGAATGCATATGATGCAAACAAATAAAAATGATGCAAATGAATTTTTAATTTTAAATTTCATTATTTATTTGTTGATTTATTTATATTTATATTTCTTTGTTTTTTAAAAAAAACTTATTAATTTAATTTTTTAATAAAAATTTAAATTATTGAAAAATCATACTAAATATTTCAATACTTTTGACAACATTTAGTACAACTCTTCTCACCTAGGGATCAGTTAGGAATCACTACTTGTGACTTCCGTAACATCCCATCATTGGACCAATTTATTCAATTAATATTAATTTTATTATTAATTTTAAAAATTCAATTTTATTTTCAAAATTTTAAATTATTGAAAAAAAATCAGACTAAATACCTCAATACTTTTGACAATATTTAGTACGACTCTTCTCACCTAGGGATCAGCTAGGAATCACTACTTGTGACTTCCGTAGCATCCCATCATCGGAAAATTTTTACTTAACTTTGATTTTATTATCAAATTTAAAAATTCAATTTTATTTTCAAAAATTTAAATTATTGAATTTGAAAAATCATACTAAATACCTCAATACTTTTGACAATATTTAATAGACTCTTCTCACCTAGGGATCAGTCAAGAAATCACTACTTGTGAGTTTCATGACATCCCATCATCGGACAAATATTTGTTTAAATTTAAAATTTATTATTAATTTTCTTTTAAAAACTTATTTTTATTTTTAACAAAAAATTAAATTATTGAAAAATCATACTAAATATTCCAATACTTTTGGCAACATCTAGTACGACTCTTCTCACCTAGGGATCAGCTAGGAATCACTACTTGTGACTTCCGTAACATCCCATCATCGGACAAATATTTGTTTAATTAAATTTAAAATTTTATTATTAATTTTAAAAATTCAATTTTATTTTCAAAAATTTAAATTATTGAAAAATCATACTAAACACCTCAATACTTTTGACAATATTTAGTACAACTCTTCTCACCTAGGGATCAGCTAGGAATCACTACTTGTGACTTCCGTAGCATCCCATCATCGAACGAATTTAATTAAATTTAAATTTTATTATTAATTTTAAAAGAACTTATTTTATTTTCATTTTAATAAAAATTTAAATTATTGAAAAATCATACTAAATATTCCAATACTTTTGGCAACATTTAGTACAACTCTTCTCACCTAGGGATCAGCTAGGAATCACTACTTGTGACTTCCGTAGCATCCCATCATCGAAAAATTATTTAATTCTCTAAATTTATTAATCAATTTATGAGATTTTATTATTTTTAACAATTATGAATTTTATTTGATGCATATTATTTTATAAGCATGACAAATGATTAATAAGCATTTTTTAAAAGAAGTTATCAAGGAATAAATTCACATATAAATCACAAAACATATTACACATGCAAGTAGCATTCCCATAAACCCTTAACTATTCAACTCAACGATCACTATACACTAAAGCAAATATAGTAAATAGATCAAGTAGGAAGCAACCAAAATAAACAATAAAAAATACCTTATCAATGTACTACACGACCAAGCCATACGTACAAACACAAAACATTTAAATAATTATTTTTAACTTTTTTTTTTGACAAAAACTTTTGACATTTTGGTTACCCAGCCGGTAAAGGTCAAAGCACAATTAATGAATGAGAAACAAGTAATAAAACAAATAATAAAGGTATAACAAATAAGTAGTAAGTAAGAAAGTAAATCAGTACAGATTCTTCTTTTCTTTGTTTTCGATCCCCAACCGCCTAAGCCTTCAACACTTTCTAATTCTTTTTTTTTAGATGAACTTCTCCATTCTTTTCTCCAAGTCGAACTGCCTAGCTCTATTTATCTGCCAACGCCGTTCATTCACTGCATCGCCTCCACAACTAGCTTCTCCTCCTTCCCTTCGTTCTTCTTTCTGAACCCACACTAGATTGAGATCTTCAAAGATCCAGGCCAAAGCCCGAGGAAGAAAGCCACCTGAGACCTCCACTCCTATCCTTTTTTATTTGTGATTTTTTTTAGACTATAAGTGTTTGAACTCTTTTTTGTTGTGGATTGATTCTACTGATTGTGGACGTGGCTGTTGTTTTTTTTTTTTGGATTGTGGGTTGATTTAGGAGGAATGTGGCTTGTGGGTTTTCTTCTGTTTGGGTATTGTGGTTTGGTTCTGGTGCCTTGGTTTCAAAAGGGTTTGGTGATGGTGATGGTCGTTGGCCTGTGAGGGTGTTTAACGATGGTTGTGGTGGAATGGGTTTTTGTGAATGGTGTTGGGAGGAATGGTCGGGGAAATGGTGCGTTCCCGTAAGGTGGTCTGAAAAAGAATCTTCCCCTTGAAAATGGTTCATGGTCTCCTTTTATTGTTGGTGGAAGACTTTCAGATTGATGGATCATGACTACGAAAAAAGAAAATTTTCACAGCAGTCTTAGAATTTGGCTTTTAACCGTGGTGATGAAGGGTCTCATGTTGCTGCAGATGCCTTGGAACCAGTTTATTGGCATGTTATTGCAGGTTCTGGATTTTGGGAGAAGGAAAAGTGAAGACCTGTGCTTATAACTCATTGACCCGATGCAGGGGGTAAAAACAGAATCCTCAGAAGGTGATAGCTGAGAGGGATGTGGGTAAAATGGCAGGTTGTCAAAATGGTGTAAACTCGAAAAGTTAAGGTAAAATGTCAATACATTCTTGAATTTGTGTATGTTGGAAGAGAATAGCAGGAGCTTTGGGACGAGAGATGTAAGCAAAAAATAGGAAGAGACAAAATGGTGTCTGTCTGCCTTAACCACCGGTGATTATTATTATTCTTTAAAAAAAATTAAAAAAATAAATAAATAAATTTTTAATTTATTTAATTAATTATTAAAGAAAAAAAAAGGGTTGGGCCTTAAAATAAATTTTGAACCTGGACTTTTAAAAAAATGGACTTCACAATTGAACTTTGGGCTTTTAAACCCATATGCCCAATTCATTAGTGGACTAGACACAAAAAGACATAATTATATAAACTTAAGATCAAAAGATTTAATAAATTTAATCAAAATTTTCAAATGAGACCAAATCGAATGCATTAAAATTGAGAATAAGAACTCAGTTTATTTTGAGTAACATTTCATAATCCGGACAAAATTAGATGTCTACAGAGGGTTTATGTGTTTTACCCTACACACACATATACATACATACACACACTTTTAGCGACCTGAGACTTGAGAAATAGAGGCTGTGGCATTGGATGCTGAGGAGGCGGTTGACGTGGACGTCTCTTCTCGAACCCTAACCCTTTCAGCTGGTTCAATGAAGCTTGGCCTCGTAAGTGTCTTTCGTTCTATGGACCCTTTGCTTTTCAGCATTACAACAATTTCAGACATGGTTGGCCTCAATGCAGTAGTTGATTGAGTGCACATCAATGCTATTTCTATTGTTCTTTTAACATCTTCTGCTTCATATTCATTCGGATCTAAGCTTCCGTCCACTATTTCTAGGTGCATGTTATTCTCGTACAACGTCCATGCCTGTTTAACCACACCATGCGTACAAACAAAAAATAAATAAAACTCTTCATCAATGTCTACATGCATCTAAATAATTAATTAGTTCAACTCTTTTTTTTTTTGGTGCAATTCAACTCTTTTATTCTACATATTGATTTATGGGAAAAATATCCTATGCAAACATGTTAAATTTTTGTACTCCTCAACCCCTTGTCTCCTACTATTTATCTATAATTTAAATTAAAAAAAATAATAAATTGATATATATGTGAATAATTATCCAATATACTATCAATGGAGTTTTTACATTCCACAAGTGAGATTAAGATGATGACATATATCTTCTAAGAATATTAAAAATAAAAATAAATAAATTGGGATATATGTTATTATCTTAACTCCATTTTTAGGAATTTAAAAAATCTATTGAATAATTATCCTATGTATATAATTATTAAATAGACATGTGATATAAACTAATTTGTGAAACTAAAAAAACTGTATCATCTTATTATAGAAAAATAATCCATAGTTCATACCAAATCTTAAGGATATTCCAATTGCAGCTAGCAAAAAAGAGAATTATGCAAAAGAAGAATAAAGGATGCCGTAATCTAGCTACCTTCTTAAGGAGAAACTCAGCGTCATCGGCCTTCGCCTCATAACTCTTTTGACCACTTACGATTTCAAGTACAACAATTCCATAGCTATAGACATCAGTCTTTTCTGATAGTTGTCCATGGATAGCATACTCTGGTGACGTGTATCCCCTAATTGAAAACGATTGATTATCTCGTTAGCCAAGAGCCCATGATCCATAAGAGCAAAGCAAAACAACACTAAAGTACTACCATATTGTTTGGGAAAAAATATTGGAAATTGAGAAGGCAAATCATGCTTGTTACAAAATGGAAGGACATGATATAGCAGAATTAAGCACTTGACTGAGATTGAGATCAGGCTGCAACATAATCAAAACTTACAGTGTTCCAGCAAATTTGGTGCTCAAATGGCTCTTATCTTCAGGCAGAAGTCTTGCCAACCCAAAATCGGCTATTTTAGGTTGGAAATCATTGTCGAGAAGGATATTGCTAGACTTTATATCACGATGAATGATGCATACATGGAATTCCTCGTGCAGATATGTGAGGCCTCTGGCGGTTCCTAGAATTATATCAAATCTCTGTTTCCAATTTAGAGACCCTTTTCTTTCACCTGTTGTTTCCATCCAGTAAAAAGCAATTATAAACATTAATTTCTTACCATATCAGTTATAAGGATTAATAATGAAAAAGATATTGGGCCCATCTGTTAGATGAGAGGACAGCAATAAAGAAAGGATAATAAAGAAAGAAATTAAGGTTACCAAATAAGAATTTGTCAAGACTACTATTTGCCATGTACTCATAGACAAGGAGAAACTCAAGTCCTTTGCTACAGCATCCAAGCAGACGAATAAGATTTCTGTGATGAACATTGCTTATCAGCTTAACCTCACTTTCAAAATCTAACTTCGCTCTTCGAGATTGCATTATGGCTAATTTCTTGATTGCAACTATTTTCCCATTCTTTAATTCGCCCTGAGCACAAAATTAAGACAAGAAATCATCAATCAGCTTCAACAAATTTAGTTTATTATGTCATGTTAACTGTGAAAATAAACGAATGAAATCATTTTCTTTTGATGCATAAATTAGGAAATCTAAGATTACTGTTCTATTAGATAACAGTTGCATTCTCAAACTCCAAATGCATGCATGGTCAAAACATAGTCACACGTCTATTTAATTAATCATTATATTACTGATTTTTTTAAATATAATTTAATGAGACTTCACATTTTAATCTCTTTTATTATTTTTTTTGAAAAATCTTTTATGAAAATTTTTAAAAACATTCGTAACATTATTTGCTTTTATATATATATATACACGCGCGCGTACATATGTACCTTGTAAACATCACCAAAACCACCTTCTCCTAATTTATTTTCTTCGCTAAAGTTTTTAGTGGCAGAACTCAAATCTTTGTATTTGTAGTTTATTGGGCCTTGCAATTCCGTTGCTCCTAATAAGTCACCTGCTAAAAATGAAAGCAATTAAAATGAGATACATTGTTGGCATATAAATTTCATAAACTGTCACTTAATTATATTATGACACATCATTAATTGATGAATTTATTAACATTTTTTCAATGATTCTTCATTTAAAACTTATGTATTAATTTATGAGCTAACATGTTATAATTCAATAATAATATATAAAATTTATACATTGACAGCGCATTCAAATGTAAATCCATGAAAAAATATACAGGCAAGGAATGCTCTTGCGTTATTGTTATATTACAGCGAAATTAACAGAAAAATATTCTTACATATTTATTTCAATATATAAAATTTTTTTCTTATTGGACAAAACTTAAATATTGGTAAAGCTATATTAAATTGTTATTTCATAATGTAAAAGTAATTAAATATCTTATGATACCACACTACTTAGTGTTATAATGTTATTCCATATATAACGTAAAAGAGTGATTATAAAAAGTGATAAAATTAAAAATAAAAATAAAAAGAGAGGTGATTAGAGAAAACAATAAAATGAAAGTTGAAATTTAAAGAAAAAATTAAAAATCAAAAGTCAAAGAACTAATAAAAGACAACAAAAACAATTGGAAATAATTTGAACGGATTAAAATGAATTTTTTTTCATTATAGTTTCAAATTGTTATTTTAAATATTGTATATTATACATAATAATAATAATAATAATAATAATAATAGGATTAATCTAATTTATAAATTAATAATTTTTTTATTAAAATATGTTCATCAATGACTTTATTTTACTAATAAAATTTATCCAATTTATAAATAGCATTTCCAATTCAATGTAAATTTCACATACATGTTAATATAACATTAATACGTAAATTTAAATTATTTGTGCAATTAATTCTGTTTACCTCTGAGTGTCCCTTTCTGTTTCTGCCTTGCTGATAGTTTATACCAAACAAGCAATGATATAATAAGCAAAAGAAGTGCAGCACCTCCAACCACTCCTCCTATAATACCTTTTTTCTTCCTTGAGCTACCTGAAAGATGTCATTAATTCTTTCTTTGAATAAGAAAAAGCTAAAAAGTAAAAAAAAAAACCTCAGAAAAAAAATATATAGAGAATTGAGTCTCTAACTTTTTTTTCACAATCAATTGAGACTTTACATTTTAATTTACACTCAATTGAGCTCTTTCGTAGACAAAAGTTATTAAATTCAAACAAAAATTATTAAATCCGTATAGCATATATGGTAAAAAATATAACAGACTTAACAGTTTCCATCTATAAAAAGACTCACTTAAGTGAAAATTGAAATGTAAAGGTCCAATTAATTGAAAAAAAAAAGTCAGAAGCTTAATTGCTAAAACTTTTCTTTTGAGTGTTTTTTTGACCTTTTTAACCAATAAAAAAACGTGCACATTCAGCAAAAGTAACCATTTTATTATATCGTCCAAAAACAAATGGATTTTTTGTTAGTTATATTTAAAATGTAAAATTAATCACTCCGACAAAATTAGAAAAACCATTAAAACCTATTTCTTAATTATTTAAAATTTTATATCCTTTCGTAGTATTTTTTATCTTCAAAATTAAAAAGGAACAAAAGTAAATTTCAACCACAAAATAGAATAAAGTCACGGGCAAACCAGTTCGCAGGAAGGGCCTAATGTTAGTGGTTTGGTTATCGGCAAAGAAAGGTGAGTCCGAGTATCTCAAGAAACACCCAACATCGAAGGCCCTACCATCCGTATTTGGGGGGCATCGCTGAATGTCAGTAGTCACCACTTGCATGCAATCTCGGCACCCACTTTCAGTAATGGTTTCAATACATTGAGCCACGCCGTACACGGTTGTCCCTCCACCGCTACTGCCACCGGCGCTGACGGCCACTTCCTTCTTAGTTGCGGCGAAGTAACCGTTAATCCTTGGTGTCGCAACTTGAAGATCTGTTAGCAAACCCTGCACCGCTGCCTCAAAAGCACTAGGCTGCGATGCAGACTCATTCCCACATATCATGGAGTGGCCTTCCTGCGTGCTTTGGTCATAGAAGTTGTTGCTTTCGTACCTTAACATCAACGTAATAGTCAACATCTCAGTTAATATTCATTCTAAATTTTATTATTTAGAAAAATTATTATCTAATACATACTGTAAAATTTTTAGACTCTTACTGCCATTAAAACATCCTATGGGAAAGCTGATGTAGATAGCTTAATTGACTGTCACATAGCACACCACGTGTGTAATACTAACGGAAATTAGTACCATTTAATAGATTTGGACTTAATTGTATGATTTTAAAAAGTTGAAAGTTTATTTATAGTAAAATAAAAGTTTATGAATTGATTTTTATACAATAAAACGTTAAGGGTTTACATCCGTTTTGTGCAAAAAAGTTGACGGTATATTTAGCTATTAAACCTTATTATTATTATTATTATTATTATTATTTGAAAACAAAAAGGAGAAATGCATTTCAACATACAAGTTACAATTGAGTACTTTTAATTTCTTTTAAATAATGTATTTTTTGTGTAAGTTTTTTTTTTATAATTAAGTTTGTCGAAAATTGAAGCTTATCACTAAAATTAAAAGGTTCATCATTTTATTAATAGATTACACGGTTACTGATTATTTTATTATTGTAAATAGCACAAATTAGTATTACAATTTATTCTTATTTATATATATTTATTATCAAATTACATAATTTATTATTCTATGTAATTATAAAAATTAATATTACTAGTTTTTATCATCTTGACATATATTAATTTATTACTTTTATCATTTTACCTAACATAAAGTATTAATACAAATATATTATTGTTTATATTTAATTTTTTCTACAATAAAAAAGGAAGCATGGATTATACCCCTTTACATGTTATTTAAATTAAGCAAGGGAAAGAAATGTCAACTATAAAGAAGAAAATAAAAGTAAGGGCATTCTTCAATTTTGGAGTGTAGAAAGTTATTTAGTTATTTTAGAACAAATCTCTCGGCCTTTGTCAAATTGTGAATCTTGTGACGTGAAACATTAAAATACAGATAAACAAGACAAGTTGGCTTAGCTGTGCTTTTATAACTTATAAAATAGAATCAATGGAATAAAGTTGGTAAGCCAAATTTTAAACCTATAATGAAATTCAAATGATTGGCATAGTGATGTAAGGTTTTATTGAGTTCTTGAATGAGGACAATTCCTAATGAGAGGTTCCATGTTCAAATCATTATTATGTCAAATTTCATTGAGTTAACACCAGTAACTCGGCACGAGTAGGCATTGGTTTTATACCTAATGTGATATGAAAACATCACATAATTTACACAAAAGAATTTTTAACCTATAATACTTTATGAACATAAACCTAATATAACTAATTTAAAATCCAAATGAGCCGTAACTATCCCACTACAGTCTACAAGCAATACAAATCGGAAAAAACAGATTAAGAATAAGATAGGTAGGCAGAGCACACAAGTTGATATGATGAGTTTTAGTGGAAAGTGAAAAGGAAGAAAGAGAAAAAGAATGAAAAATAAACTAATTTAGTTTTAGATTATTTCATTAATTTATATACGTTTTTTTATTTTTTAATTTAACAATTAAATTTAATAATTTAAAATCCAAATGAGCCGTAACAATCCCACTACAGTCTACAAGCAATACAAATCGGAAAAAACAGATTAAGAATAAGATAGGTAGGCAGAGCACACAAGTTGATATGATGAGTTTTAGTGGAAAGTGAAAAGGAAGAAAGAGAAAAAGAATGAAAAATAAATTAATTTAGATTTAGATTACTTCATTTATTTATATACGTTTTTTATTTTTTTTATTTAACAATTAAATTTAATATTTATTTATTTAAATCATGCGTATTAAATCAATCATTAAATAATATTTTTAATAAAAAATAAATATAGTATTAAAAAATGAAAAAAATTCAACCTTATATAAAGTGGTTAATTTCAAAATTGTTTATTTATTTATTTTTTAAAAAAATTGTGAGACAACATGAGATAAAGATTTAAGCTAGAAATATCATACAGGAAGAAGAAATTGTACTAAGCTAAAAATAAAAGAGGAAACATACGTTTGGTGCTTGTGTGAAGATTTATAATTATATTATAAAACTAAAATGTTAATTTGGTTTTGTTAAGTTTATGTTATTATAATTTAAAATTTGTGACAAGCCTTTTGATTTTAAAGATTTGTAAGTGATGATTGACAAAGGAAGGTTCTTTATAGTTTGAGCTCCCAAATTCGAGTTTTACTAAGTGTAAGATTTAATTAGTTATTGTTATTTGTAAGCTTGTTATTGTTATTTGTATCTATCAATTAAATTATCTGTTAATGAAATGTGATATGTTGTACTATTAAAAAAATTTTAAAAAAATTAATGCTCTTAATTTGAGATATTAGTTAAATAATAAAAGCAAACATATTCGCAAGGTGCTTACAATTTTTGAAAAGGCCAAAGTCGTTCAATTCATAGTTACCATGTGCGCTACATGTATACTCAAAAATGTTTAGTTTTTTGGTGCCCTCAATTCATAACTACTGTACTGTCCGCTACTGTTACTAGTTTAGATATTTTCTGTTGATGTGATTAAAATTAATTATAATCTGTTGACTTCCGTTGGAAAATTTTCCGTTAATGCCAAATGGTTTGGCTGGCTGTGTCTAAAAAACAAAAGGACATTGGAAAATGGGCATACCTAAGGAAACAGCCATCGTAGATGACACGCCCGCCGTTGGCGGAAGAGCAATTCCGGATTCGAGTCAGAGCACTTTCGAAGCAAGCCAAGCAGTCAGCGGAGGAAAGGTAGTTCCTGCAATGCACCATGGCATAGGCTGGGTCCGACCCCCTCGCCTGTTGAGCTGTCGCAAAATATTTGTTGCTTTTCAGCTGCTCTCTCAGCTGAATCCAGGTTGCGTTCAGATTGCTGCTGAAGTCTTGGAAGTTAGTAACGTTGTATTGGCTGCATCCTGAATTCAGCAGATTGAGCTCCGAAGCAGAAACAGTTCGCTCTTCCACCAACAACCCCCACCATGTTATAGTGGTCAGCAAAGAAGCTATGTTGAAGGCTCTTTTGGGTTGCATCTTCTTCTATAAATTTGTTTCAATTTGTAAGGGAATTGTAAACAAGAATTCTCCCACAGCCTACAGGCTACAGGGAACAAATTAGATGGGAAGTAATAATCCCCATTTGGATCCAGCTTTAACAACCGTGGGCCCGTTTCTGGAATGAAATTATGCAATTTTTTTATGTCAAAATGACAATTGACCTAATACAAGGCCGGCGATTTTGAAAAATAATAATTTATCAAGGATATATATATTTATATGATACACTGACAATATAAAGAGATTTACACTGTTAATGTATAAGAGGTTAATAACTCATCAATAAGTCATTATAAACAAATTAAAAAAAATTATTTGTATTTATTTTTAAGAGCTTGTCGGATTTTCAATTTACTTATTAATGAAATATCAACTTTTGATACATTGACAATATATAAAAATTATATACTATCAATGCATCATATATAAACTCATTTATCAATCACAAGGAAGACATAAGCTTATTCCTTATTGGCTAATTGCATAGAAGAATGATATAAAGCGGGTCCACAAACACACACACACATACATATATACATGGACACACACATATATATATATATATATATATATTTATATATATATGATCAATTAACCACCGACACCTACTACCTAATTATCAAGGACCAACCCATTAAGGAGTGGCATGATTCAAAACTCCAAGTCAACCCTCAAAGAAAATTTCTAGCTTGAGTTAAATTTCTCTTCTGCGCGTTATTGGATTGAAGTTCACAACTGGCATTAGTATGTCGTTTAAAAAAAAAATGGTTTAATAGTCAAATAAATCCTCAATTTTTAGCTTAAAATAGAATTCAATCTTTAATATTTTATTGCATGAAATTTAGTTCATAAACTTTTATTTCAATAGAAATAAACCCTCAACCTTTTACGATTATGCAATTAAGTCAAAATTTGTTAAATGATATTAACTGCCGTTAGTTTTGCATATGTGGCAGCTGACGTGGATAGCTTAGTTAGCTACCATGTGGCATGCCACGTATGCAAAACTAACGGCAGTTAGTTTATTTAACAGATTTGGTCTATTTCTACTGAAATAAAAGATTATGGACTGAATTTCACACAATAAAACGTTGAGGGCTAAATTCTATTTTAGGCTAAAGGTTAAAGGTTTATTTGGCTAATAAGCTAAAAAAAAAATTTCAGATACAAACTACTTTTTTGGTGTAATCAGTTACAAACTATACAACTTAATCACACTATTAAAATTTTATTTAGATGGTTATAGGTATTTAAACAGTGCAATCCTAAAGACTACTTTAATATATGGTTATAGATATTTAACGTCTGAAATCTTCAAAGTTTATTTAATAAATAATGATAAATTATCTTAAATTAAAATAATATATTTAAAATTTATGTAATAAAAGATTGAATAATTATATAAATAGAAACTAAGTTTATATATATACACTTATTTATACGTTAAATAAATACATCATTGAAAATCTCAAAATGAAAAAGGATCAAAAAAAAAAAGAAAAAAAGAAAGCAAAACATCAAAGGTAAAATAAAAGTGGAAGAGAGAAAAATTTTGAAGTCAAAAAATTAATTTAGTAATAAAACATGAATCCAAATATATCATATTAGTGATTTTAAAATTTTAATCTTATAACTCATAAAATATTATTGTGATAAAAAAAACTAACTAAAATATTAGAAAGTTTTTTTGGCAATTGGAATGCTGGATTGATTATGTGTGGAAGGCTAGTGGCTGCTTGACTGACTTACATTTCGTATAACCCACGTCTAATTTACAGACATAACGTTTATTTATATAATAATTTAAGTATCTCATTGAATATTAGGCTGACATCTGTCGAATTTAAAAAAAATATTATTTTCATAAAAACTTCTTCGGTCCCAGGCAAAAGGCTTGAAGAAGATTTGAGAAGTAAAGCCTTAGATCTTTTTGTTGGCATATTTCTTGATCACATGTTGATAAAATTTGGCTATTATCATATATATCCTGTTATAATAAATGCCAAATAAATGGTCCACTATTTCATTGATTCTCTGACCATAAAAGGATGTTCTGTGATAGTTTGAACGATCGTTTTTTGAGTTGGTCAGAATTTGAGAGACTCTGAGTTCACAAACAGAGAGCAAGAATCCGGTCCCTAAGCATCACTTGCTCTGTTATACACTATCTAGTGAGCATTCGAGTACTTGGAAGGCCTGTGATTGACATAGAAAAGATTGTCAGATTCGAAAATCGCTTCAACAGCAGAGTTACCGAGTGCAATGACTGGAGGTTAGATCCTGTCGCTTTCACTTTTGTTTGTTTAACATGCTTCATATAGTATAGAAGCATGTATAATTGATATGATGTACTAACATTTGACATCAGAGCATGAATAACCTCTGACTTGCATGAAGAACATGTACTCTGTAATTTTGTAAAAATTGGCGAAATGTTTACTTTTGTTTTTAAAGTGTTTCTGGTTATAATGAGGATTAGGGAATGTTCTGGAATTAATTTTCTAATCATTTAGCAAGTTAAACCAAGAAAAACAGTGTTGAATGACCCCTGTGTAGTTTGCCGAAAACATGAAAGTTTTGGAAAATTTGGAGTTGTTTTTTCATACGTTTGGAGCCAAAACCAATTTCATAATGCCCTTTTTCGCTTCATTATGATCGATTTGAGATAAAGAACCACTCAAATCGATGAAAGGAATGCCAAGTTTTAAGCCGGGTCATGAATCGGGTCAACCACGAAACCGTTTTCACCCGAACAGGTGAAGAAGACAACTGCACGTGCCCAACAAGGGATGTGAGCAACATAATGCTCAGCCTAAAAATAATATTAGCCCTTTGGACCCATGGTTTGGGTTGCTTCCCTTGGGCTGGTTTTTAACTGTTTTGGGCTATGGTTTTAAGTTAACCTTGGGCTACCTTTAAGTAGAATCTGGGCCAATTTTAATTAAATGATTTTGGGCAGTTTAAAAAGAAAATTTCAGCCAATCATTTAGGGATTTTCCTGGCAACCAATTCATTTCACTTTGGGTTGTTTGTATCCATTAAGTTGGGTCATGAATTATTTTTGTTTTTTGGGCTACCACTTTCCTATTTAGCTGGGCCGTATGTTTTGGGCTCTTTGAAGACATTTGGTTTGGTCATTCTTTAGCAATTTAGGGCCAATACTTCAAAAAAAAAATTTACAACCATTATTTTGTCTTTTTCTAGGCCATATGGTTGGGCTTATTTTGGGCTGTCATCATGATTTTTAAAATGACCACTTTGCTTTTATGGGCTTCTAATTTGGAGTTGGGCCATTTGTTTAGGCTTTAAGGATTTAATTGTTATAAACAAAAATAATTTTTGTTATGTGGATTTATTTTTGCTATTTAGTATTAAATTAAATTTTGACAGAAATTTGCAATCTCATAATATTTAAGATTTTCATGAATTATGTAAATTTTCATAAATTTGAAATTTATGAATTTTTTGTATAATTTTGAACATTGCAAATAATTCATAAATAAATTATGGAAATAATCATGAAAATTTATTGATTTGCCAAAATTATGAGAACTTAAATTTGGATGCTATATGTGCTTATTATGAATGTATATAATTTGTTATTTTTACATACTGTGGTTAACTTTAAGCACATGAAGCTAAGTTTGTTCATGTTATTTGGAATTAAAATTGCCTTATGTTAATTGCAATTTTAAAATATGAATAAAACTTAGAATTTTACCAATATATATGTCTAAGTGATTTATAATTTATTTAATTAGGGTTTAGCCACAGCAACCTTAATTAAGTAAAATTATATTTGTAAAAATCACATAATGGTGTTAGACATAAATTGTAATTAGTTATAAAGTTATAATAAATTTAATCCCACATGAATTTTTATTATAATTTTATAACTAATTAGGATAAAATACCAAATTTGTTTCTTAATTTACCCACAAGGATTAGGAAATGATATAATTTGATAGATTTATCATTATGATATGAATATATTAGAATTATAATTTTAGCCCACAGGCAAGTTTTATGTCTAAGATTCATTAATAAAATATGTTTACATTGGTAGACATAATTAAGTTTGCCTAAAAAATTCAAGATACATAAGCATGTTGTTTTTCTTTTATGCAGTGTTTTCTCAGGCTAGTATTAACCTAGAAGTTCCCGAATTGGATGGAGAGAACTACAAGGTTTGGAAGGAAAGAGTTCTCCTCCAATTAGGGTGCATGGATATAGACTATGCTATAAGGAAAGACGAGCCCGTATTGACTGAGACCAGCACTCCTGCTCAAGTAGCTTTACATGAACGCTGGGAGCGCCAATCGCCTTAGTGTCATGTATATTAAGACAAAGATATCTGCTGGGATAAGCGGTTCTGTCGAACAGCATACCAACATTAGGACCTTGCTGAAGGCCATAAATAATCAGTTTGTCACTTCAGACAAATCCTTGGCCAGCACCCTAATAATGAAGTTCTCATCAATGAGGCTCATTAATGTCAAAGGAGTGCGTGAGCACATAATGGTCATGAGAGATATAACAACCTAACTCAAGAAGCTAGAGGTGGAGATGTTTGAATCTTTTCTTGTGCACTATATATTAAACACTCTACCAAAGCAATACGGACCATTCAAGATATCCTACAACACACATAAGGATAAGTGGACCATCAATGAATTGATGGCCATGTGTGTTCAAGAGGAGGGAAGATTGCTTATGGAATCGGTTGAAAGTGCATTTTTTGCAAACCAAGGAAAGAGCAAAGATCGAGCCAAGAACAAGGGAAAAGGGAAAATCCTTGCCCAAGCTGACATTAAGAAAGAGTCCAAGTGTTTCTTCTGTAAAAAGAAGGGACACATGAAGAAAGACTGTGCTAAACTTCAGCAGTGCCTCGTTAAGGAAGGTAATCCACTCTCATATGTTTGTTTTGAATCAAATATGGTTGAGGTCAATCATAACACATGGTGGATTGATTTTGGATATACAATTCACATTTTGACTTCCTTACGGGGTATGACAAACCTAAGGAAGCCAGTGGGAAATGAGGAGAGCATTTATTCAGGAAACAAGATGCACTCGCGTGTTGAAGGCGTTGGAACATGCACTTTAGTTCTTAGGAGTGTTTTTGTTTTGCAATTAGAAAAGACCTTTTATATTCCTAGTTTCTCGAGAAATTTAATCTCTGTTTTTAGGTTGGTACCTTATGGATAGTCATTTCAATTTTCAAATAAATCAGTATTGATATATTTTAAGTTTGATATTGTTAGGAATGGTACCTTATGTGATGGTCTTTTCTCTATTGATTTGCCAAATGACATTGCTCATAATGCCTTGCATGTCCAAACTGGCACTAAAAGATGTGTTTTGAATGAGGACTCCTCCACGTTATGGCACCGGAGATTAGGTCATATCTCCATAAATAGAATTAAGAGATTGGTAAATGACGGAATACTTAGTACTCTCTATTTTATTGATTTCGACACTTATGTGGATTACATTAAAGGTAAGCAAACCAACAAGTCTAAGAAAGGTGCTAATAGGAGTTCAACCATATTAGAAATCATACATTCTGACATATGTTGTCTAGACATTGATGCATATGGTCAAAAGTACTTCATCACCTTTATTGATGATTACTCGAGGTTTATGTATCTCTATATGCTTTATAACAAGAACGAAGCATTAGACACCTTTAAAATCTTTAAGGCTGAAGTAGAGAAACAATGTGGAAAACCCATAAAGATAGTAAGAACTAATAGAGGTGGGGAGTATTACGGTAGATACACTAAAGATGGACAAGCACCTGGACCATTTGCGAAGTTCCTTCAAGAAAATGGGATTGTTGCCCAATATACCATGCCTGGTTCACCAAATCAGAATGGTGTTGCAGAAAAAAGGAACTGAATTTTGATAGAAATGGTGCGTAGTATGCTTAGCAACTCGGAGTTGCCTAAGTCCTTGTGGATTAAAGCTCTTAAAACGACAGTGTATATATTGAACCGGGTTCCAACCAAGGTTGTTCCAAAGACGCCTTTCGAATTATTCAAGGGTTGGAAACAGAGTTTGCGTCATATACGCGTTTGGGGATGCCCTTTTGAGATAAGAGTTTACAACCCACAGGAAAAGAAACTGGATCCCAGGACCATAAGTGGGTATTTCATCAGATATGTCGAACGGTCCAAAGGCTACAGATTCTATTGTCCATCTCATATCACTAGAATTATGGAATCAAGGAACGCCAAGTTTCTTGAAAATGACTTAGTTAGTGGGAGCGATCAATCTCAAGAACTAGTTTCTGTGAGAGATTAACCCTCTAAGTCGAGTCAAGGATTGGTTATCATGAACAATATCCCTTCAGTACAGTTGGACATTGAACAACTAATCATTGAAGATCTACAAGTAGTTGATAACTTACCAGTAGACGAGGCTCCTCTGGATACACCAGAATCGAATGAGCAACCAATTGAACAACATGATCCTTTGGAGAATGTTGAACCAACATTAAGAAGGTCTACTAGGGAAAGGAAATCAGCTATTCCTAGTGATTACATTGTGTATCTACAAGAGTATGATTTCAATATTGGGCCCGTTAATGATCCATAGACGTTTTCACAAGCCATGAACAACAAAGAATCAAAACTTTGGTTCGATGCTATGAAGGATGAGATGGATTCAATGGCATCTAATGGAGTATGAGATCTTATTGAGTTGCCTAATGGGGCCAGGGCTATAAGCTGTAAATGGGTCTTTAAGACCAAGACTGACTCATTAGGCAACATTGAGCATTATAAGGTAAGACTCGTAGCTAAAGGATTCACTTAAAAGGAGGGAATCGATTACAAGGAGACCTTTTCTCCTGTATCTAAGAAAGATTCTCTCCGTATCATAATGGTACTTGTTGCATATTTTGACTTAGAGTTGCAACAACATTTCTCAATGGTGATCTAGAAGAAGAGGTTTACATGAAACAACCTGAAGGTTTTTCCTCTAGTAATGGTGAGCATTTGGTCTGTAAGCTAAAGAAATCCATATATGGGTTGAAACAAGCTTCCCGCCAATGGTATCTAAAATTTCATGAAGTCATCTCTTCATTTGGTTTTGTTGAGAACATCATGGATCAGTGTATATACCAGAAGGTCAGTGTGAGCAAGATTTGTTTCCTTGTGCTATATGTGAATGATATTTTTCTTGCAACCAATGATAAGGGGATGCTACGTGAGGTAAAACAATTTCTTTTTGAGAACTTTGATATGAAGGATATGGGTGATGCATCTTATGTCATTGGCATTAAGATCTATAGAGACAGACATAGAGGTATATTAGGTCTGTCACAAGAAGTCTATATCAATAAAGTCTTGGAAAGATTCAGAATGAAAGATTGTTCACCAAGCCCAGCTCCCATTGTGAAGGGTGACAGGTTCAATTTGAACCAGTGCCTGAAAAATGATCTTGAGTAGGAACAGATGAAGAACATTCCATATGCCTCAACTGTTAGAAGCATTATGTATGCACAGGTCTGTACCAGGCCTGATATTGCTTTTGCTTTGGGAATGTTGGGTAGATATCAAAGTGACCTGGGGATGGACCACTAGAGAGCTGCGAAGAAGGTGCTTAGATATCTTCAGGGCACTAAGGATTACATGCTTATGTATAGACGGACCGATGAGTTGAAGGTGATTGGTTACTCAGACTCAGACTTTGCTGGTTGTGTTGATACCCGGAAATCAACATCCGGTTACATCTTCATGCTTGCCGACGGAGCTGTTTCATGGAAGAGTGCTAAGCAGACACTGACTGCCACTTCCACTATGGAGGCCGAGTTCATTTCCTGTTTTGAGGCTACCTGACATGGCGTATGGCTCAAGATTTTCATTGGTGGGCTTAGAGTTGTTGACTCCATATCTAAGCCATTGAGGATATATTGTGACAATTCAGCTGCGGTATTTATGGCTAAGAACAATAAGAGTGGAAGTCGAAGTAAGCACATTAACATTAAATACTTAGCCATTTGGTCATTGAACACGTTAGCACTGAATTGATGTTAGCTGATCCTTTAACTAAGGGCATGCCACCGTTTAAATTTAAGGATCATGTAGAGAGGATGGGACTTGGTCCCACATTATGATTGTACTTGAAACTTTTATTAATAATATGATGTTTCTCATTTTGATTTGTATATACTAAAGTTTTATTTGAGAAATATACTTATTGTTTGGATGGAGAATAAACATTAGGTTTATTTATTAAGTAAGCATGGTTTGATGAGAGACATTTTACATAATAATACATGGAAGATAATACTCGTCATTAGAGGAACTATCGCCATGATTCATGTGATTTGTTTCTTCTGTGACTGAAATATATGGACCAAGTAGGAGAATGTTGGCATATTCCTTGATCAGAGATTGACAAAATCTGGCTAATGCCATATATATCCTGTGATAATAAATGCCAAATAAATGGTCCATTATTTCACTGATTCTCTAACCATAAAAGGATGTTCTGTGATGGTTTGAACGATCGTTTTTTGAGTTGTTCAGAATTTGAGAGGCTCCGCGTTCACAAACAGAGAGCAAGAATCCGGTCCCCAAGCATCACTTGCTCTGTTATACACCATCTAGTGAGCATTCGAGTGCTTGGAAGGCCTGTGATTGACATAGAAAAGATTGTCAGATTCAAAAATCGCTTCAACAATAGAGTAACTGAGTGCAATGGCTGGAGGTTAGATCCTGTTACTTCCGCTTTTGTTTGTTTAACATGTTTCATATAATATAGAAGCATGTATAATCTATATGATGTACTAACACTTTTGACTTTGAGAAAATTTGAAATTTATCAAACATATTAAGAGCATGACACGGGTGTTCTCAACTATGATAAATAAGTTTTTTTTCTTAAAAATAAGTTTTTTTTAATATTTTAATTTATGTGTCTTTTTTTAACATATATATATATATATATATATATATATATATATATATATATGTCTCTTTAGTTTTTGTGTTCTTTGCTTTGAATAAAAGGATTGTTATCTTATAAATTGGCAGTGATATTTTTTAATTTTATAAGTGGGATATTTTTTTTAAAAAAAATTGTTGCATGTCTTATTTTGTTTTTAATTATTTTTTATATTTTGTAATATTTCCTAAAAAATATATGTGATTTTATTAACTCTGTTTATTGAATTAAAAATTTTTATTATTAATGTAGATAATAATCCTTGATAAAAAAAAAGAACTCTATTTAACTTTACTCTTTTTATCTCCTTTGGGGGGAAACTGATAAAAAAAGGTTAGGAAATCTATATAGGTTCTCACTGCTTCCTCTTGTTTGAAGTTTTTTTATAAATCATTAGCCTTTTATTTAGGTTTTGTTGTGTAACAAAACAAATTTATTATTTAGGTATTTAGTAATTGATAATAATTAGAAATATATTTGTGCGAGGAAAAATTATGAATTATTTATATATATATTTAAAAAATAATGATATAAATATATATTTTAAAATTTTTAATTATAATTATTTGAATCCTTTTCATCTTCAAGCTCCCAACACCTTGTATTCTATATAAAAAAGAATCTCAAAATAAAATGAAAATAACACTTGACAGTAAATTTATTTTTGGGCACCTATTCTTCATTCTTGGGTTTACATAAGTACATTTTCTTACTTTATTAGGCTGGCATGGGTTAAATTTGATTCTTTATATGAATAGATATGAATTTGTGCCTAAAAAATGGATGAAGTTTTAAACAATTTTAGAAAGGCCCAGGACCATCATTTTAAAGCCTATAATATTATAATTTCTTAATAGGTAATATAATTTATCGTTTCAACAGGCTATGAGGATTTTCGATGATGGCAATGTAATTTTTTTGGGGAGAGGTACACTAATTGAAAATTTAATACATTTAATCAAATAATCAATAATAAAATACTCATATCATAGCACAAAAAACTAAAAACAAAAACGTAATTGTAATATATAAAATATTAAATATATTTTTTAATTATATTATTTTATATAAAATTATGTGTTGAATTAAAATTTTTTATTATTTTTATATTAAAATAATCTTTAATATACTAAATAAAAAACTAAAAAATTAATAAAAATAATTCACCCTGGCATAGCAGGGAGTCTAATTCTAGTATAATATAAAAAAAGTATAATAAGAATATAATCAACCTTTCTATAATAATTAATAGTAAGGAAATGGAAAAAATCATTAATCTGTCTTAATTAATTATCGAGAAAAATGTCATCCTATTCTGAAATTTTGACATGATTTAATGGTACAATTATTAATAATTAACATTTTAATTTTTAATTAATTATTAATTATTGATAATTAATTATTAAAAGTAATTAATAATTTATATAAATAATACATAATTATTAATTATTATGAGTAATTACTATGTATTTTAATAATTAATTATTGATGCACATTTAAATCATCTGTAAATATAGGTATTCCAATGTCTTATTGTAGATCTTTGGAAGCTTAAAACTAATTTATCTCTTGGATGATGTAAATATGTTTATATAATGACGTATATATTATGTATAATTATTATAAAATGTACATATGTTTATAGAACTTTGTGCATATAGGCATTTATGATTAGGAGTGAGCAATCGGTCGGTTCGGTCGGTTTCGGTTCACAAAATCGAAAACCGAAAAAAACCGATCCCTTAGGCACAAAACCGAAACCGAACCGAATGAAACTCACAAACCGAACCGAACCGAACCGAATTGATTCGATCGGTTCGGTTTTGCAAGGTTAAAATCGAATTTAAAGCTTTGGTAAATAAATGTATAAAAGTATGTAATATAAACTTGTTTTATTAATATCTCTTATAAGATTTACAACATGTTACCCAAATAAATGCATAAAACTTCACAAAACAAAGATAAATAGCAAATATTGTTCATAAATTTACTAACTTAAAAACATAAATATAATATTTATCTAATATATATTTATATTTATAATTTATTTTTTGGGTAAATTGGTTTTTCGGTCGGTTTGGTTTACCATTTATATAAACCGACCACCGACCGATTTAATCAATAAAACCGATTAAACCGAACCGAACAAACCGAAAACCGATTAAACTGAACCGAACAAACCGAAAACCGAACGGTTCGGTCGGTTTTTTCGGTTCCAAAATTTTTTGCTCACCCCTATTTATGATAACTATACAAAACTTAAAATTTTAATCCATTTGAAGTTTTAGAAACTAGATTTAATTTGTAGACTTTGAAATACTTAACATTTTGATATGACTTCTCATAAACTTAAGAACAAATATAATTTTATCATAAGCATGATTAGTATCAAAGCTTTATTCAAAGAGATCATTTATAATCGTGCTACATGTCAAAGATTGAATGAATTGTCAAATATGCTCTTGTTTGAATTGTTAATTTATCTCTAAATGTTTGATGATTTTGTCACGACCCGAAGGCTGCGACTTTCCTTTAATACTTGTACTTTTCTTAGTCTACAAATTTATGGACTAAATTTTTCTTTTTCATTTTAAGGTTTGTATTCGGTGTCAGTGTAGTTACTATACTATTTAGGTGACCTATAGTCATTTCATTTAAATATTTAACAACCACGGAAACGGTTCTTAGTTACATCCCGACTTGTTTAATAGAATATGTACTGTGCATCAATTTAAGTCTTACATGTAAACAAGTATTTTATAAGGAACATATACCTCAGAAGACTAGTATCAAGTCCATACACCGTCTCCGATGCCCACTGAGCAGCTCACATGGCAGATGTTAATTTCAATAATCTGAAAGAGATGAAATTTAGTGGGGTGAGCAAAACCACGGCTCAATAAGATACTAATATAAATACAAGAGTAGGATTATACTGTCTTAAACTGCAATGCTTAAAACTTGCAAGGATGCAATTACAGTTAATCCTTTCTCATCGATATATCTCATTATCACTTCTCATTTTCACTTTTCATTTCATAATCATACTTTGGTATGCTATCATCTCATATAAACTCTCATATTTACTTTTCATTTCATAATCATATTTCTGTATTCTATCATCTTTTATCAATTCTCATATCATCTCTTATCAATTCTCATATTGTGGATCATGATCACGGTGGTACGAAGTCATAATTCTCTTCGTGTATTTCTATATTCATGTTTCATATCATATCATGACATCATATAGATGAAATATCGTTAACGTCGAGTCATGACATCCTTCATGGAATTCTCATATACTAAGCATATTATCATATCAGGGTTTAATATACAATTCATGTAATTTTTCTGTATAAACCGCTATCATTTCAAATCATATCATATATACTTTAGGACATGCTCAACATATAAATTTTCAATTCATTTCAAGTTTGCCTTTAAGGCATAATAGAAACATATTCAATTTCAATTCATGTATTCGTTTTCAGAGCATGTCTAAAACATGTGCGGTTTTAAAACATTTTTCATATACTATAGATCATATCAGGTTTAGAGTTCATATCAAATCAATCTATACTCTAAACCGCATGTCGTTTCAAATTCGACACAAAATCGTATATAAATCATGTAAGTGTCGAAATCATTTATCATATACTTTTAAAACATTTACTGTAAATCATATCAGGTCTAGAGTTCATATCAAATCAAACTATACTCTAGACCGCATATCATGCCATGTTCAACACAAAATCACATATAAGTCATATAAGTGTCGAATTCATATCTCATGCACTTTTAAAACATGTTTAAAACATGTACTGTTTCAAAACATATTTCATTTCAAATCTGTTTCATGTACAGTATAAATCATGTCAAGTCTAGAGTTCATATCAATAAAATCATACTCTAGACTTCATATCATATCGGTTAGACTAGGCTAGATCCCTATCATCTCTCTATCAATAAAGACTTAAATCACTGTAGCTAGCAGTGAAAATCATGTCATCGTCCCCTGGAAACCAACTAGGGCGCTATCTATGGCCATAGACCTCATCTCTTTCAGCCCCACTGATCAGGCGTGACTGAGACTTGTCCACGACTACTGTCGGACAAGCATATCTGCCTAATGAGCAAAGCTCCAATTAGGCGGTTTCCACTATGCTTTATTGAGTTCAATTCTTTTAGGGTGCCTACAGTCTCATAAAACATTTAAATCTATAGCTTTCTTTTCAATATCATGTAAAGCATATGGTAAAATTCTGTATAAGACTTCATATATCAATATATATATATATATATCTACCATATACTTTCATTTCAAAACAAATCAATATTTTTCAGTATTCATATAACATTATTAAAATGTTTCAAGTTGCTAGAAAGCATGCTTAAATGTGATGCTATAAAACATTTCAGTATGCAACTTCGATAATATTTCCATCCAATACGCTGAAGCGATTCATTTCACTTTATCACCATCAATTATTCAATTTTAAGACTTTCTTTCTGTCAAATCAGTAAATCACTATTCAAATCATTCAAGATTCATTTCATTTAGTATTCAGATTATTCAATACTCTAATTATTTAACAACCAGATCACTTGGTATTCAAATCATTCGGTATTCAATATCCTTTTTCGATAACTATCGACTATAATAATCATTGTACATTTTATTTTCAATACTAGAACCACATCATCAGTGTGAATCCTCTTAGTATCTATAAGCATCTAAATATCATGTTTCATATAGCCATCAGGATACTGAATTTATGAAATACTAATATCCTCATTTGATATCTATTCCAGAGTCGACATCGAGGATCATAGAACCACAAGATCAATAATCGCTTATCAAATCCATTTATGGTTTGACCTATTGGTACATATTCAGAATTTTCAACTTGCGGTTCAATTTCATTCACTATCATAAAATCATATCACAATCCTCAATTCACTTTTCATATGGCCTGTAGAATGTAATATCATGCTAAAATTATCTATAAAACGTCCTCAATTCAATTTTTTGATTGGCAATTTACCACTTAAAAGGATTTGCCAATTTCCACTATCAACAGTGTTTCAATCATTTAAGTCGTCTTGCGACTATCCATATTATTGCAAACATCTTAGTTCATACCACTAAGACGATCCATTTATTTGAATTTATCAATTCTATAATCATCACTCAATTGATAATTTCGCACTTCTATCATTCGACCGTCTAAATCACAACTTCAATTTTTTTCTCTTTTAAGTTGTATCCTTTAATCATCGTCACTTTTATCAGTGATCCGTCTAATAAATTATTTCACCTCAATCTCAACTTGATACCATTTATGATATTAAAATTACTTGATTTATCAATTCTATAAGGTGTAAACCATGAAATTCCTCACATTATCGTGTTTAACGATCTATTTTCTCATCAATTTCAATATCAAACTTTTTCGGTCATACCATAAAGTCCTTTCAATGTTTCTTTTTCAATAATTATTTCCAAAATTCCATTTACTTGAGAAACTTAAATATTTTTCCTCAACGTTTTCCTAGGAATTTCGGCAGCATAACGGCTTAATTTCCACTAAACCTCCTGCAAGGAAAACACAATTATATCACAGCCGTTGTTTCTCACAATTCTTATGTCTCTACTAAGACCCCCACCATCAGTTGTGGGTCCTCTTAGCATTTTTAACATCAATTCAGTTAATGCATCATATAAAAGAAATTCACAATTTCATTAAAATTCATTCCATCAATGCATCATATAAAAATCATAAAATCCCACATACAATATGATGCTACTAATGCTTTATAAAAGTATCTTACCTATTCGCCAAGCTTAGTGTACTTTCCGATTTTCGAGCCTTGCCGAACTCCACCATTCGTCTCATTTCCGTTTTGTTACAATTTCAAAAATTGACATATATTTTCATTTAGAAAATAATCCAAAAATTTCTAATAAATTCCATAAAATATATCGAAATCTTCTCATTCATTTTTTTTACCTATTTCTTTCTTTTCTTCTTCCTTCTTTTCTTTCTCCTTTTCTTTTCTTTTCTTTTTTTTCTTCTTTCTTTTCTTTTTCTTTCCTTTTTCTTTTCTGTTCTGTTTTTTTTTCTGGCTGGTCTGAACCGGTTCGGACCGGTTCAGACCGGTTCAGTCTCATCCGCCGGTTCAGCCCCTCGCCAGTCGGTTCTCCGCCGGTTCGACCTTCCCACAGCTGGCCGAGGTGGTGTTGAAGCCAAATCTGATCTCCTTTCTTCCCCACCGGCGACGACGGCACCGGATCTGGAGGTGGCAACAGCGGCTTCTTTCCTCTCTGTTTCTTCCTTCCCCCTCCTTTCTCTTCCACCGCCGGTGGTCTGCTTCTCTTCGGTTCACCTTCGCCTACGCCGGGGTGGTGGTGGCGACGCCCAGATCGACGGCATCGTCGTTTCCACTTTTCTATTTTCCTTTCGGTTCACGCTTTTTTTTTCATTCTCCTTTCCATTTTCGTTTTCCTTTTCTCCCTCTTTTAGTGCCTTTCACCGTCGCCAGCCCTTCCTTTCTTCCTTCTTGGTCGGCAACGATCCTTCCCCGTCTCCCTCTTTTCTCTTTCTTTTTTTTTTGTTGTCTTTTCGGGTCTGCTATGCAGACCCCTTTTCTGTTTAACGCAGCAAGCTTCCACGAGAAGCTTGCTGCAATTTCTTTCTTTCTTTTTTTTTTAATATATATATTTATTATTATATATAATAATAACAACTATAATATATATAATTATTATACATATAACCATAATTATATATATAGATACACTATTTATAATATGTATTTAAATACATATTTGTATCAATATATATATATATATATATACTTTTTACACTTTTAACACAAAATAATATTTATATCTATCCAAAGTATATTTATATAATATCATTATATAAATATATCAAAAATATTTTTATTTCTTATTACGTTTTGGATTTCTTAATATCCAAATTTATTTTCTCCATTTTCTTATTTAATTTGGATTTTCATTTATTCAAATTAAATTTCCTCCTTCATTTCTTATTTCCAATTTAATTTTCCTTTTCATTTCTTATTTAATTTGGATTTCAATTTGTCCAAATTAAATTTTTCGGATACCTTATATTTATTTAGAAAATTCTCGGTCTTCACAGATTTAGCTTGGAAGTTTTTTTACATGAAATGCCAATATTGTATGTCTATTGATTATAATATCAATACTTTTCGAATATATATCAATATTTTTTATTTAAATATTGGTGAGCTTGATGGATGTATCGATATCCCATCATTGTCATGAAACAAAAGCTTTATGCTCTGTGTTGATATCGATACGAATGGGTTTTGTATTATTATAACGTATTAAGCTTTAGAAAACCTAATAACTAAACACAAATCAATGGAGTTGCTACAAATTATTTAAACTAATATGTGATTGGTCGCATATTCAAACTAAGGAGAAGGACTGGCTTATGTTTCAAATTTGGGGTTCAGAGGTACTGTTACGTGTGAGGAAGGTGTTAATATCCTCTCAACGCTCATCCTAGAATAGCATCTAATTAATCTTATGTTATCGTTAAAAATGTTTTATATTAAATGGTTTTTAAATTAAATATTCTTTATTTTATCCCAAATAATTAAATATTAAAAATTTTCCAAAAAAAACTCTTCATCATTCTAGCAAAGTTTCTTAAAAATTTATTCTCACTTCAAGCATATCCAAGTAGTGTGATAACCGTAAATTTTGATTCATAGTAAATATAAATCCATATATTGATTTAGAGTAAAAGGATTACTATAGAATTTTTAGAAGAATTGAGAGAATTATAAAATAATGAATTAAATTGAAATGTAAAAAAAAAAAAGAAAAAAAAGAAAGAAAGAGAGTTAAAGATCAAATTTTTAGTATACATGACTAGTGTACTTGATGAATTAACAATAGGAGTATACATTTAATTTGTATATATAAATATATATATGTATATTTATACATCTATATATATATATATAACGTATATATTAATTAAAGAAATATGTGTGTATATATGAACACATATATAGACAAACAAATGACTAAGTAAAAGGAATATATATAAGGTAAATATATATTTAAAATATATTAAACAAAAACCATATATATTATCTATATATAATAAACAAATGGAATGATTAAAAGAAATATATATAATCAATTAAGAATATAATATATATATATATATATTAAATAAATATATATAAAATATATGAGTGGAGTTTGGTGAGAATTTCCACCTTTCCACCAAAGCCATACATCACGTCTGCTTTAGGCAGACAATACCATTACATAAAGAATATATATATAAATATATATATATATATATTTATATAATTAGGCATGGAGACGAGAGAGAGAGTGAACAAATGAAATATATATATATATATATATATATATAATATAGTATACTAGCCTCCCATTATCACGTCTACCTTAACCAGACCTGCCATGCGTCTGTCCCCCACTTAAACAAATATATATAGATATATATAGAAGCTAAGAGGTGGTGAAGGGGTGAGAACAAAGATAAGAAATAAAGAAAAGAAAAGAAATGAAATTAGGGTTGAAAGAGAGAGAATCGAGAAGGCTATAAGGCAGAGCGTGGCAAATGGGCGAGTCGGATCGAGTTTGGATTAGATCATTTTGGATCGAATCATTTTGAGTTAAGAAAAATCGGATCATTTTGGATTCAGGTCATTTCGGGTTCGGATAAGGTCGGGTTTGAGTCAAAGAAAAATCAGTCTATTTCGGGTTTGAATCATTTCGGGTTTGGATAAGGTCGGGTTTGGGTCGTTGACTTTTTTAGTCAATTCGGATTGGTCGGATTTAGATTCGGGTTGGTCGGATTTAGATTCGGGTCGGTCGGATTTAGATTCGGGTTGATTTGACAAATTTTAAGTTTTGGTCATCTTGATGTGATTTTCTGGTATGAAAATCACCTGAAACCATATTTCTAAAAATTACAAAACTCATGAAAATAAAATTTTCTTCTTACATGACCTATAGTACAATTGGGATTGAAATAATCAAAATATTTAATAATCTGTATGATAGTTTTCTTTATAATATATTTACCAATATTCATAAATTAATTACATTTTTTTCATTTTATTTTTATTATCTACCATAATTAATAACTTTTGAATCAAAGTGATTTAATAATCTATACTAAATATCATAAAACAATACTATATATTTCTTTAATTTATTTTGATTTTTTATAGAATAATTGAAGACATTAGTGTAGATGATATAGCTTCTGTACTCTATTGTAGATTAGCCATTAAATAATTATACACTAGGTTCAAATGAATGCAATATAAAAGTGAATATTTAAATTTAATTAGATTAAAAAAATATATAACACTCATATTATTGAAAAAATTATATTTTTACTATATTAAAATACTTTGATATTTAATTTTAACATTTTAAATATTTATTGATAATATTAAATTTAAATTTGAATATTTTCAAGTGGTAAATTTGGATCCGGATCAATTTGGATTCGGGTCAATTCGGATTTGGATCAATTTGGATTCGGGTCAATTCGGATTCGGATCAATTCGGATTCGGATCAATTCGGGTTCGGGTTAATCTAAATTCGGATGAATTTGGGTTCAGATCAATTCGGGTTCGGATCTGGTCGGGTTTGGATCAATGTAAATTCGGATAAATTTGGTTTCGAATTAATTCGGATTCGGATCGGGTTGGATTTGGGTTGTTGACTTTTTTAATCAAATCAGATCGTTTGGATTTGAATTCGGGTTAATTGAGCGGATTTTTCGGATCAGGTCAACTTTTACCACCTCTACTAACCGATTTTCCCTCATTGCCTCTCTCTGCTCCCTCACATCATCACGTGCTTGCATCCCTCTCACTACATCCATCACTTATGTTATCATCTCAGCTACGCAACCCCTACATGGAAGGAGTTAAAAAAATAAAAATAAAGAAAGAATCGGCAGCAAGGAAATTAAGGAAGCCAAAGAAAGAAAGAAGGGAAAGGCAAGGCAAGGGATGTAGGGTTTCGATGCTGAGATTCAAGGTTGAAGATGACATCAAACCAAGGTAGTAGAAGCAAAAGTTGCAGCAGTCTGAATAGAGAAGCACCGATAAGGAAAATAAGGGTGTTTTGCGAAGCTGCAAGCAAGATGGTCTGGAGTGGTTTGATGGTTTTAATGCTGCTCAGAGAAGCGTGAGTCAAGGGTGGCTATAGAAGTGCTTGATAAGCTTTTGAGTGGTGCTCTTGGGCTAGAAATGGCTTGAATAGAAGCTGCCAGTAGTGGGAATAGAACAGAGGTGCAATGTTGAACATGGAAGCGGTGGTTTGTGGCCCTTGTTTGTGAGTTGGATGGTGGAGCAAATGGAAGGCTAAAAGTGGTGTTAGAACAGACCAAAACATAGGGTGGTTTGAGGTCGCTCTAGTGTCAGAAAAGGGGTTTGTTTAGAGCTTGAAACAGTAGCTTGACAAAGCGATGGAAACTACAGCAAAGAGGTAAGGTTACAGCTAATATCCAAGTGGTATTTCAAGCTGAAAATGAAGAGAAAACAAAGGTATTCTTGGAAGTAGAAGGCTAGGCACTAGTGTTGCAACCGAACATTGTAGTGGTGGCTGTTTAAGGCTGTTAAAGTTCGAATTATAAAAGGTTGTTCAAGGCGGATTATGGCATCTAAACGGCAGAAATGGTACTGCCTTGGTGCTATTTTGGACTATTGTTAGTGGCTGGTTTGAGTTTGAAGGCAGAATTTTAAGACTCTCGGCTAGCACTTTAAGCATACTTGAAGGCTTACTTTTGAGGTTGTTGAGGTTGGTGGCTTAAGGCTGTTAAGGGATCACGTTTTGAGGCTTAAGAGTAAAGAATGAAGGCTGGATTAGGTGGCCTCTGAGACATGTAAAGATTGAGCACCAAGGGCTGTACAGTAGCCAAACCGAGAAACAAGGGAAGAAAAGAAGAGAAAATAAAAGCAAAGTGAAGAAAAATTCGGTTAGTGCACAAATGGGGTAAGAAATATGTTAGCTTTAAATTGCCATACATATTTTGAAATGACAAAAACTTAAGTGAGCTTTAATGTTTTAATTCATATTGTAAATTTGCCTTATCACACATGATTTTCTCAATACATTTTAAGTGATCATACCCAAACATTAAGACCATGATTTAATGATACATCCTTATTGGTCTTAATTCTTTATAAATGTTTTGAATATTTTAGAAAATCACTTAATGAATTTTTGGACAATGTGTTTATCAAAGAAAGTCATGAAAAACTCCCACAAAAGTGCCAATATGTTTTGGGTTGAATTAGGATCAAAGACCACATCATTTCTAACCCAAAAGTGCAGGAAAAACCCATTCTGGAGGAATGGGATCGATCCCCTAAGGAAAGGGATCGATCCCTTTTTGGCAGTATGCCCCGGAAGGCCAAAATGAAGCATGGGATCGATCCCCTAAGGAAAGGGATCGATCCCTTTATGTCAGAAAGTCTCCAACGGCTATTTTCTGTGAAATACAACGGCTAGTTTCGGTTTTGGCTCCAACCAACGTCCACAAACCATCCAAGGGGCTATAAATAGAGGCTTAGAAGCTAAAGGAAGGAAGAGGAACAACCAAGCAACATCTTTCATCATCTTATTCATCTTCCTCAAGCCTCAACATCAATTCAAGAGATAAAGAGTCTTTATCTTCTATCATTCATCTATTTCTTGTATTGCTTAGCACACACTTTGTATAGGCTTTTACTTGTGCTTAATCTCTGTAATCACTTGCCTATCTAGAGGCCTTCTTTGATTACATCTCTTGTAAACCAAAATCATTCCTTGTAAAGGGGAGGTTTCTCTTTAGCCTAAGAAAAAGAGGGAGGTTACTCTTTAGCCTAAGAAAAAGAGGGAGGTTTCTCTTGAGCCTAGAAAAAGAGAGAGGTTTCTCTTTAGCCTAAGAAAAAGAGGGAGGTTACTCTTTAGCCTAAGAAAAAGAGGGAGGTTTCTCTTGAGCCTAGAAAAAGAGGGAGGTTTCTCTTGAGCCTAGAAAAAGAGAGAGGTTTCTCTTTAGCCTAGAAAAAGAGGGAGTGTAACAAATTCAAGATAGTGGATTTGGAGAAAATCCTTGGGAGCGTCTCAAGGTAGAGGACGTAGGCAAGGTTGCCGAACCTCTATAAATCGTTTGCGTACATTTCTCTTTCCCTACTCTCTTTAATTACTTGCAATTATATTTGTGCTTATTGTATTGAATTTGGATTGCATGATTGAATAGCCTAGAGAACTTAGAAAATATCAATATAGGCTAGAGATTTTAGAGAAACCGAAAAACGAGCTTAAGGGTAGTTAAAAACCGATTCACCCCCCCTCTCGGTATAGCCTATAAGAGCCAACAATTGGTATCAGAGCTTGGGCTCGAGATTGAATTAGATTAACATCTATCGAGCAAAACGATCATAAATGGCTCTAGGTGATGATTTTGAGACTAGCTCACAAACTTTAGAAGAATATTCATTTGATGAGCTTCAAGATGCATTTAATGAGCTAAGTGATGAATATAAATCAATGCATGCAAAATATAACAAAAAGTTAAATAAATTTAGAAAAGAGAATGAAATTTTGATCAATACAAATGTTGAGTTGGAGGAGAAAATAAAAGATCTAGGCTCAAAGAATGATGAACTCACCAAGGTGAAATTAGAGCTAGAAAAGAAATTAGAAGATATTAAAGATAAATTGGCAAATCCTAGCTCTTTGACTATTGAGGATGAAAAGGAAAAACCTAGCTCTAGTGAATGCAATGATCAGTCTTATGATGATTTACAAGATGCTTTTGATGAGCTAGCTAGTGAATTTGAATGCATGAACTCAAAATACAAGAAAATGATCACAAAATTAAAAATGGAAAATGATGAGCTATTGAATGCTAAGTTAGCATTTCAAAAGAAATTAGAGGAAGCTAATCTAGAAATAAATGAGTTAAATAAAAAGAACACAAATTTGCATAACTCATTTTCTAGGTTTTATATGGGTCAACAAAAGCTAGATCACATGTTAGAGACCCAAAGAGCTTTCTTTGACAAAGATGGGTTAGGATATAATGCAATACAAAAAGAGACTCATCTAAAGAACTTCCTAGTGAGCAAAAATTCTATGCATGATACATCTCTCACATGCTCACTATGTAATAGGATAGGCCACTCTTCACAAGCATGCACATATAGAAAAACCACATTTAGAGGAAGAGTTGTTAGAAAAATGTGGGTGCCAAAGCATGCAATAAATAATGATGAATTATGCTTGAAATGGATCCCAAAAGGATCTAAAATTGTGAATACTAACTCTCATGGACCCAAGAAAGTTTGGGTACCAAAGCATGCTTGAATTTGTGTGTTGTAGGAGTGTTAGAGCATGGAGATACAAGATACAATGAAGTTTGAATGCTCAACACATCCTCATGGAGTTTGCTTGTGCCAATGAGAAAAAGGAAGAGCTTGGAAATCCATCCTTAGCTAGGTGACAACAATTTCTCAAAGAATGGCTAATGGTGGATCCAACACATCAAGGCAAAGCACTCTCAAGCAAAGGAGTTTTGTAAGCTTAATTCTTTACTCCTTAAAACTATTATTTGATTATTTGTGCTTTAATGAGAAATTTGTGTTAATGATTCTTGATGCATTGTGAGTTGAATGATAGAACAAAAGGCATGATGAATGATTGTTGAATGTTTGATGAATAGTACTTGATACATTGAATGAAAAGCATGATTTGTGATTTTGAAATGATTTTTGGTTTTCTGCATCTTGAGCAAGTTTGATATGTCTAGATAATATATCTAGTTGCTCAAAAGATGTCAAATATGTCATATATGCAAAATGCCTTGTCATGAGCCTTAATGAAGAATTTGTTTGTTGGAAATCATGGCATGTTGTTCACAAAATGTATGATTTGATGTTATATGTGCTTAAAATCTATGTGAACAAGTTTGTTTTGGCATATTTGTGATTTCTAATGATTTGGTTTGGTCAAAATATGCTTAAATCTCAAAATGACCTCCTTTGAGGCCAAAAATGCTTTTATTGGTGAAAATCCTACCAAAATTGCAAAATCTTTTGTAAAATGGTTTTTCAATCATGATTTTCATTCATACAAGTCCAAAATCATGTTTCACAAATGTCTAAACCTTTACTTGGACTTAAATTACTCAAAAACGAAGTTTGGGCACCTCAAAGGTTGGATTTTCTGTCAAAAACTGCAGAAACAGGATGAGGGATCGATCCCTTAGCAAGAAGGATCGATCCCCTTGAACAGAATGCAGGAAATTTGCATTCTGGACTAAAGGGATCGATCCCCATCCCAAAGGGATCGATCCCCCCAGGCCAAAATGGCTTTTCTGCACTTTTTCAACCGAATTTGAGAAGGATTTTACACTTTCTTGATATCTTCTTTCTTCTCAACTTAAAATTCATTGTTTTAACTTCTTCTGATGATCTTTAAACTATGAAAATTCATTTTTCATTGATATCATGCCTCAACTTCATCAATTTGTATCATTTCCAACATATGGTATCACTTTGAACAATCAATATCATTTTTCATTGAACTCACAAGTGCAAAATTAGTTTTCTCATTAAAAATAGTCATGAATTGCATAAATCTTGAAATAATCTTAAAATATACTTTCAATGAATGCTTAAACATAATTTTGAGATTTATTTCATTGATTTGTGTGTAATTTAAGAATTTGATGAACTTGTGCATAATGACTATTGATCATATCTTTTTGTTCATCTTAGTCAAGCATGCTTAGAGAACTTTATCTTATAGCTTGACTCACATATTCCCATTGAGCATCATGATATAATTCTTAGTAGAAGTTGATTAGTTAAGGTCATATACCTTAATGATAAAATGATTGAACTTGACCTTATGGATTGATTTCAAATGTAAATTCATCAATTGGTAATGGTCATTGGCCTATAATTTGTGATGGTAAATGGATCCTCAATGTTCAAATGCATGAAACTTTATCATCCTTGTACTTAAAGAACTAAGGTCTTAATGACAACACCAACATTCAAAGATAAATGCAAACTTGAACAAATTTAATATCCATGCATTTATTATTTGAATATTTCCTTGCTCATAATTAGTTAAGGACTTGAATTAGAAAATGAGCATAGGATTTGTGTGCTTGAAACCATGGAAGAAAATATGTTTGCTTGAATTCCTTGATGTTTTGAATCTTCCATATGGTATCAATTTGTGAATATGAATATGGATTAATCTTTTATGATTGTGTGCTTATGTTTAATTAATCCATATGCATATTTGATAATATGTGATTGTGTTCTTGCATATTTAGAATAATTATTTTCTTGACATGAACACACTACATATTGGATTCATGCAAAATGACTAAGTCAATCATTAGTAACAATTGGTATTTAGATTGAAATAACAATTAGTATCATTGGAAACCATATTTTCAATAATTGGTAAGCCAAAACTAAATTACCAATTGGTTTGAGCTTTAAATTGACAATTCTTCTCATGCTCTTTAAGATTGAAATGACTAATAGAGAAGAATTCTCTTAGGATATTTTTGTATGAAACTCTTGTGTGCTAGAATTTGAAGTTAATTGCTATATGATTTAATTCTAGACACAATATTTCTTGAGAATGATTTATGAGCACATGCATATGATATGTTATATAATTTTAGCTCATAATCATGATGTATTACCATGCACCTTAGTCGGACCTTAGAGAACAATTGATATACTTAGGTGCTTGCTTAACTTCTTACCAATTGGAACCTTCTTGCAAAATTACTTATCAACAATTGGTATCCAAATTATTTATAAACAATTGGTATTGGATCATAAGTCATATTCATTGCATGAATATTTCATACTCTTTGAGAATATTGACTTATTTATTTGTGCTATAAGTCCCATGTACTAACATGTTTCTTGTTGGATGGAGCATTTTTATTTATTCTCACATAGCCATGATTTTAGGGGGAGCATATTTTTTATTATTTTTCCTTCTTTTTGCTATGACAAAAAGGGGGAGAGATAGAAAAAGGGAGAGATAGATATAGAGAGAGATATTAAGGGGGAGAAATAGTTTAAAAATTCATTTTCAAAACCCATGCTTATATTAAGGGGGAGCTTTATAAAATCCTGCTTTATTTGAGGGGGAGTATTTTATCAAAGAATTTTCAAAGCAAATTTACATTAAGTTTTGTCATATCAAAAAGGGGGAGATTGTTAGCTTTAAATTGCCATACATATTTTGAAATGACAAAAACTTAAGTGAGCTTTAATGTTTTAATTCATATTGTAAATTTGCCTTATCACACATGATTTTCTCAATACATTTTAAGTGATCATACCCAAACATTAAGACCATGATTTAATGATACATCCTTATTGGTCTTAATTCTTTATAAATGTTTTGAATATTTTAGAAAATCACTTAATGAATTTTTGGACAATGTGTTTATCAAAGAAAGTCATGAAAAACTCCCACAAAAGTGCCAATATGTTTTGGGTTGAATTAGGATCAAAGACCACATCATTTCTAACCCAAAAGTGCAGGAAAAACCCATTCTGGAGGAATGGGATCGATCCCCTAAGGAAAGGGATCGATCCCTTTTTGGCAGTATGCCCCGGAAGGCCAAAATGAAGCATGGGATCGATCCCCTAAGGAAAGGGATCGATCCCTTTATGTCAGAAAGTCTCCAACGGCTATTTTCTGTGAAATACAACGGCTAGTTTCGGTTTTGGCTCCAACCAACGTCCACAAACCATCCAAGGGGCTATAAATAGAGGCTTAGAAGCTAAAGGAAGGAAGAGGAACAACCAAGCAACATCTTTCATCATCTTATTCATCTTCCTCAAGCCTCAACATCAATTCAAGAGATAAAGAGTCTTTATCTTCTATCATTCATCTATTTCTTGTATTGCTTAGCACACACTTTGTATAGGCTTTTACTTGTGCTTAATCTCTGTAATCACTTGCCTATCTAGAGGCCTTCTTTGATTACATCTCTTGTAAACCAAAATCATTCCTTGTAAAGGGGAGGTTTCTCTTTAGCCTAAGAAAAAGAGGGAGGTTACTCTTTAGCCTAAGAAAAAGAGGGAGGTTTCTCTTGAGCCTAGAAAAAGAGAGAGGTTTCTCTTTAGCCTAAGAAAAAGAGGGAGGTTACTCTTTAGCCTAAGAAAAAGAGGGAGGTTTCTCTTGAGCCTAGAAAAAGAGGGAGGTTTCTCTTGAGCCTAGAAAAAGAGAGAGGTTTCTCTTTAGCCTAGAAAAAGAGGGAGTGTAACAAATTCAAGATAGTGGATTTGGAGAAAATCCTTGGGAGCGTCTCAAGGTAGAGGACGTAGGCAAGGTTGCCGAACCTCTATAAATCGTTTGCGTACATTTCTCTTTCCCTACTCTCTTTAATTACTTGCAATTATATTTGTGCTTATTGTATTGAATTTGGATTGCATGATTGAATAGCCTAGAGAACTTAGAAAATATCAATATAGGCTAGAGATTTTAGAGAAACCGAAAAACGAGCTTAAGGGTAGTTAAAAACCGATTCACCCCCCCTCTCGGTATAGCCTATAAGAGCCAACAAAATATATGAGCTTTACCTTTAATTTTTAAATTAGTACATTAGTTGGTAGATACTAAACCCAATGGATTGTGTTTAAACGTGTAGCTTGACGTTAAAATGACAAACGGGAAATTCGCTAAACCCGAAGAACTCGTCTAATGTTTCGGTTGAAGGAAGTCGGTAAGTAAATGCCACTTTATTTCTATGAAATATTTGAAATTTTAATTGGATGCACATTGAGCCATTATAATAATATTGGATAGGTAGCTCGACGCTAAGACGGCGATTTTAAGCTCAATAAAGCTCAGTGCACAAACGTCTAAGCTCAATAATGGTAAGACATTTATATAATTCAGCGTTAGAATTATATTGTATAGATATAGTTGAATTGAATGATAATGGTGGTAATTAAAGGTTTGAGATTTAGTGACGTATATGGAATGATATACCCATGGTAATATGGTAAATTGAGAAAATGATTCAATGATGTGGGTATTGTGAGTAAATGATCTACAGAATAGATCTCGAATAAACTCCTTAACATTGAATGATTTTAGTGTTATAGTGGGAGTCGCTAAAATAATATGTGAATATACATGAAATACTAAGAAGACCTAGATGAATGGATGAGTCTTAGTTTTAATATTGAGAGTAAAGGCGATTTAGTTTAGAAACACTGTGAAATGATATTATATGTTATTGGATAATAGAAAATTGTGGATGATTTATTAGATGTACTCCTGTTGAAATAAAATGGATTGAATCGAGGACTTTAAAATGAAATGTCAAATGATGACGAGTTAGGTATAGGTGCTAAGTTGAGATGTTTGAGGGTGATGATCTAAGGAAGAATTGACATTATAGTTAGCCCTATACCGAGGGATATTACCTTAATACATTTAATAAGCATGCCTCGTTTCAATACTGTTTTAATTCCATTGTTTAATTGCATCGCTCTTAAACATGCCTCATTTTATGCACTATTTGAAAACATTCATTTATACAATACTTACATGAATGTTTTGAATGCTTAAATTGTTTTGAAAAGATTGAACATATAGTGTAATGTATGTATTCATATATATGTAAATGATCTTAAAGAAAAAACGTGTTACATACTTTACACTATTTTTACAAGAAAAGTGAAAGATTTAAATGTTTTATGAGACTGTAGGCACCCTAAAAGAATTAAATTTAATAAAGCATAGTGGAAACCGCCTAATTGGAGATTACTTATTAGGCAGAGATGCTTGTCCGACAATAGTCGTGGACAGGTCTCAGTCACACCTGATCAGTGGGGCTGAGAGACATGAGATCTATGGCCATAGATAGCGCCTTAGTTGATTTCCAGGGGACGATGGTATGATTTCACTGCTAGCTACAGTGATCTAAGTTTTTATTGATAGAGTATTAGGGATCTAGCCTAGTCTCAACCGATATGATATGCAGTTTAGAGTATGCTTTTAGATTGATATGAATTCTAAACTGATATGATTTTACAGTATGTGAAATGTGTTTCGATATTGTATTCGATCACACATGATATGAAAAAAAATGTGCACATTTTGACTTGAAACGATAAGAAAAGTACATGTTTTGATTTCACGAAATGTGAAAAGATAAATGTGCATGCTTTGATCACACATGATATGAAAAGAGAAATGTGCACGTTTTGATTTGAAAACGAATGAAAAGATATGTTTTGATTTGACATGATATGAAAAGAGAAATGTGTACGTTTTGACTTGAAACAAAATGAAAAGACATGTTTTGATTTGACATGATATAAAAAAAATGTGCACATTTTGACTTGAAACGAAATAAAAAGACATGTTTTGATTTGACATGATATGAAAAGAAAAATGTGCACATTTTGACTTGAAACGATATGAAAAGTACATGTTTTGATTTCACGAAATGTGAAAAGATGAATGTGCATGCTTTGATCACACATGATATGAAAAGAGAAATGGGCATGCTTTCAATCATGTCTTAAAAATAAATGAGAGATGATTTGAGATTTGACATGATTTGAACGTGTTCTAAAAGTACACATGATATGATTTCAATATCACATATGATTCATATACGACTATATGTTAAATGTAATGAAATGTGAGATGATAGTCATTTTATATAGTAAAACTTGCATAAGTTATATATGGAATCATGAGAGAACGATATACATTCTGCATGAAGTATGTCATGATCTTATGTTGTACATTGAACATGAGATGTATAAGAAGAGGTATCATGACTTTTATAATATATGTGACTATATTTCTCTATGTTGAAAATATTACGACTTGATACAGTACAAAATGTACTTATTGATGAGAAGTGATATGATCTAATAGTGTCTGAACAAAACTTCACATGAAATATGACACGATATGATATGATATGGTATGAGATCGATATGAGTGCAAATTAGTATCACATGATGTCGGAATTATGTATTCATTATCATATGGTATATTATGGAATACTGACTGTTGGCTCTTATAGACTATACCGAGAGGGGGGTGAATCGGTTTTTAACTAACCTTAAGCTCGTTTTTCGGTTCCTCTAAATTCTCTAGCCTATATTGATATTTTCTTTGTTCTTTAGGCTACTCAATTATGCAATATAAATTTAACACAATAAACACAAATATAATTGCAAATAAGTAAAGAGAGTAAGGATAGAGAAATGTACGCAAGTGATTTATAGAGGTTCAGCAACCTTGCCTACGTCCTCTACCTTGAGACGCTCCCAAGGATTTTTCCCAAATTTACTATCTTTGAATTTGTATTACACTCCCTTTTTTTCTAGGCTAAAGAGAAACCTCTCTCTTTTTCTAGGCTAAAGAGAAACCTCCCTCTTTTTGTTAGGCTAAAGAGAAACCTCCCCTTTTACAAGGAATGAATTGGTTTACAATGGGTGTAATCAAAGAAGGCCTCTAAGTAGGCAAATGATTACAAAGATTAAGCACAAGGAAAAAGCCTATACAATATTTGTGCTATTCTATACAAGGAATATGAGAGTGATAGAAGATATTGAATTCTAGCTCTTGAACTCTTTGATTTGCTTGAAGAGATGAAGAAATTGAAGAATGATATGTCTTGGGTGCTCTCTCTACTTTCTTCAGCTTCCAAGCCTCTATTTATAGTCCATTGGATGTGTTCTAGACGTTGGTTGGAGCCAAAACTTGAATATGACCGTTGTGTCTCACAAAACTAGCTGTTACAGCACTTTTTCGTCGCGACGGATCGATCCCATGCCCAAAGGGATCGATCCCTTTAGTTAATTCTTGGCTTGAGGGACCTTGGAAGTCATTCTGCCATAAAGGGATCGATCCCTTTTCTCAGGGGATCGATCCCTTTGATCAAGGGATCCATCCCTTCAGACAGGGGATCCATCCCTTTGATCAGGGGATCCATCCCTTCAGAAAAGGGATCCATCCATCCCTTTGATCAGGGGATCCATCCCTTACAATATTCATTTGTGTTTTCTAGGTCTTTAGGCATTAAAAACATTCTAAAACCAAATTTGAGTATTTTTAAATATGACATGATTTTGAAAACATGAATTTGAGTCCAAAAAATTTATCAAGTAATTTTCTCAAAATATATTCAATAATTTCATAAGAAAATTACTTAAACCAATAATTAAAAAATGTTTTCTAAATTGATTAAAGCCAATAAAGATATTCAATTAAATTATGGTTTTATATTTGATAAAAGCACTTAATATGGTTTATGAAAATCATAATTGATGAAGCAAATTTACAATATGAATCAAACATTTAAGATTACTTAAGTTTTTGTCATTTCAAAATATATATGTCAATTTAAAGCTAACAATCTCCCCCTTTTTGATATGACAAAACTTAAGGTAAATTTGCTTTGAAAATTCTTTAGAGAAATACTCCCCTCTCAAATAAAGCAGGATTTTATAAAGCTCTTCCTTAATATAAGCATGGGTTTTGAAAATGAATTTTCCCTCATTATCTCTCCCCCTTAATATCTCTCCATTTATCTATCTCTCCCTTTATCTATCTCTCCCCCTTTTTGTCATAGCAAAAAGAAGGAAAAATAATAAAAAATATGCTCCCCCTAAAATCATGGCTATGTGAGAACAAATAAAAATGCTCCATCCAACAAGAAACATGTTAGTACATGGGACTTATATGTCACAGCCCATGACCCTATTTTTCACCTTATTCTATACATCTTATTTGGTTGGGCTGTCTGCGATACTTTACTTTTATTTTACATATACACAATTTCATATTAAATTATAATATGAATTACATCCCCTATCTTATTTCATAAGAAAGTAGTACTGTGAATATGTCTAAATACAGAAAATAAATGATCATACCTCATTTCATAAGTCGAGCTGTCGCATCATCCCCAAATGCACAGCCGAAATCCTTTAAGTGTTAGAATCTCTATCTTCGAAAACCTGAAATGTTAAAATTAAGGGGTGAGCAAACCACGGTTCAGTAAGGGAATTATATGCCTCACTTGATACTCAGCTATCTATATGCTGAAAAACTTTATCATTTTTCCTATGGGCTCTAGGCACACATGTAGGAAGGATACTACAGTCGGCTAGGGATCCGGATGGAGTAAGATAGGTATTTTGAAATACCTAGCTTGTCCCGGAACCTAGAAGCAATTGTAGAGAATAATATTCTTTCTTGTTTTGAAATTCAAATCCTTTCCTTTTTATTCCGTAAGATTTTCATATTCTTTTTCAAAATAATGCTTTTATGAAATAAAGCATTTAAATAAAATAACTAATATTCATATTTTCTTGAAAAGAATATTAGTTAAATTCTTATCATTCTCATTTAAAACTCAATTCATATTTTACTGTACAACCATAATTAGTACAGTACTTTAAATAGCAAAATCCGCTATTAAATCCTTTTCGTATATCATATATATCATTTAAATCTAATATTCAATTTACAAATTAAAATAAGAATATTAGATTTATTTTCCTCCTTTTTCCTTTTTGGAAAACATATTACATGTTCATATCACATATCATATGAAATCATCTCGTAGTACTAAAATCAGTACTGAAATAAGCATTCTGTAAAATGTTGTAAATCTCTTTCATTAACATTTTACATATCATGTAAAACATTTACATTTCACATATCACATATCATATAAAACATTTTCATATATGGAGACTTAGGCACACACGCTCAGCCCGTCCACTGGGTCGTCACTCATATCATGCTATAGACCCCGAAGGGTATGAATAATCATGTCAGATCTATGGCCATAGTCTATAATTGTCCTCGGCGGATCACTGATCAGGTGTCGGCCGGGACTACATATCACATATCACATATTACATATCACATATCACATATCAGCATGATAGGATGCCATCTAGTCTCAAAACCATATTTTTCGTCATCAGAAAACCTTTATGGAATTTATAAAAATATATAATTTCATCATTTTAAAACCATAAAGGTTATAAAACCATTTAGTGAATATTTAAGAAATATATATAAAAATATTCACTTTATTTCCTTTCATTTTTCATCTCGTATTACGTGTAACTTACATATCAAGAGAATTTTCGGTGATTTCATTATCACCATTCTCGAAGAGATTTTTCGGTGATTTCCTTATCACCATTCTTGAAAACATGAATATTTTAAAATGAATTGCGTTATATTCATGTTTTATGAAAAATAATCATTTTTCTCGATTTTTGTTGTTGAAAATCGTTTCTTATGAAATAAAATCATTTATTATGATTTTTAGTAATTTTTCGAGAATTTTTCAATAATTTTTCGACAGTATAACGGCTGCCGATTGGCTAGCCTCCTGCACGGAAAATACAGTTTAAAATCCAGCCAGTGCATCACCACAAATTTCAACCAATCATTCATCACAATATCTTCATAAAATATTTTCATAAAATATTTCATAATTAAAATCATGCAGACTGAATATCCTTACAGTGCTGCACATGCATCCATTACCTTTTTCCGGGTCGACGATCGCCTCGTTCGTCGCGCCCGTGTTCACCTCGCCCGCTTCCATCATCTCGGTCATCGAGGAAATTTTTTGGAAATTAATTTCTAAATTTTAGAATTTTTCCATAATTATTTAAATAAATAAATTATTTAAATAATTTATCACTTTCCGGGATTTCTTACCGTTTCCCGTAATTCCCGGGTTTCCGAATTCTCGAGATTTCTCGTAATTTCCAAAATTCTCCTTTTTCTCCCTCTTTCTTCTTTTTCCTCTTTTCTTTCTTCCTTTTTCTCTTTTCTTTTCTTTCTCTTTCTTTTCTTTTTCTTTTTCTTTTTCTTTTTCCTTTTTCTTTTCTTTTTCTTTTTCCTTCCCGTCAGACCGGTCAGCTCCCTTCCTCGCCGGCGGCCGGTTCTCCGGCGGTTCAAGGGCTCCACAGCTGGCCGACGGCACAACGAAACTACCGGTGGCCTCCGTTTGCTCTGGATCGGCGGCACGGCGGCGGATCGACTCGATTTAGCTTCGGTTTCTTCCGCTCTTCGCCGGCCTTCCTCCGCCGTTCTCCGCCTCAACCGTGGCCTCCATCCTCTTCCTCTTTCCCCGGCGATGCTTCGGTGGCAGTGGCGGCGACCAATTCCGCCGGCACCGCCGTCTACCATTTTTCCTTTCCTTTCCGGCTTCGCCGGTTTTTCGCTTCGATTCCGTTTCTGTTTCCGTCGTCTTCCGTCGCCGGTCATCTCCTCCTTTCCTTGGCTCGCCGGCCGACGTCCTCTCTCCCTTCTCCTCTCTTCCCTTCTCCGACGACAGTTGCCGGTGCCACTCGGGGGAGACAAAATCGGGTTTCTCCCGATTGTTTCTTCTGTTTATGTTTCTTTTTTTTTATTTTTTTTTATTTTTTACATATAAATATATATACCATATATATTATACACACATCACTTTAAATTAAAACAATATATATATTTCTCATATATATTTATATACTTTTATTTAAAATACTAAGGTATATATATATATATATTTCATATATATATATATACATTTATATTTATAATTATATAAATATATTATATAATATACACATGTATTTATTTAAGACAAAATAGTATATATTTCATTTTATAATATATACTAAAATTCATATACATACTAATGTATTTATATAAAAACATGTGTAAATATATTTATATAATCTAATTATATAAATATATTTTTATACTCATTCTTATTTTATTTAATTTGGATTTTCTTAATATCCATTTATTTCTCCTTTTTATTTCCTATTTAATTTGGATTTCCATTATCCAAATTAAATTTCCTCAATTTTATTCAATTTAATTTTCTCTACTTCTTCACTTCATCAATTTCGGGAATTTTAACGATATTCCCTCTCGTAAATAAATTTTATTTATTTACTTTAATTTATTTATTTCTTCTTACCTATTTTCTTTAATATTAATTTTCAAAAATAGAAAATTTGCGGTTATCACATTATAGCACAAATAAATAAGTCAATATTCTCAAAGAGTATGAAATATTCATGCAATGAATATGACTTATGATCCTATACCAATTGTTTATAAATAATTTTGATACCAATTGTTGATAAGTAATTTTGCAAGAAGGTTCCAATTGGTAAGAAGTTAAGCAAGCACCTAAGTATATCAATTGTTCTCTAAGGTCCAACTAAGGTGCATGACAATACATCATGATTATGAGCTAAAATTATATAACATATCATATGCATGTGCTCATAAATCATTCTCAAGAAATATTGTGTCTAGTATTAAATCATATAGCAATTAACTTCAAATTCTAGCACACAAGAGTTTCATACAAAAATATCCTAAGAGAATTCTTCTCTATTAGTCATTTCAATCTAAAGAGCATGAGAAGAATTGTCAATTTAAAGCTCATATCAATTGGCAATTTAGATTTGGCTTACCAATTAGTGAAAATATGGTTGCCAATGATACTAAGTGTTATTTCAATCTAAATACCAATTGTTACTAATGGTTGACTTAAGCATTTTGCATGAATCCAATATCTATGTGTAGTGTGTTCATGTCAAGAAAATAATCATTCTAAAAATGCAAAAACACAATTACACACATCATCAAGTATGTATATGGATCAATCAATCATTAGCATACTATCATAAGGAATTAATCCATATTCATATTCACAAAGTTATACCACATGGAAGATTCAAAAAACAAGATATTCAAGCAAACACATTTTCTTCCATGGTTTCAAGCACAATAATCCTATGCTCATTTTCAATTCAAATCCTTAACCAATTATGAGCAAGGAAAGATTCATTTTAATCAATTAATAGCCATATCCCTAGTTGTTATCATCATTTAATGTTCTAGAGGGTATATGCTATTTTAATTAAAATGGCTTCACCTAAGTGAATCAATATTATCAAGCTAAGATATATTTTATCATTAAAATCCATAAACTATGAGTGAGGTTAAGCACATAATATCATGAAAACAACTATTCTCATCTCATAGGCATGATTATTGATTCAACTCAAGCAAGCATGTAAGTTGAACATCAAAACAATCAAGAATAAATGCATGGATATCAATCAAAATACATATGTTCAAGTTTGCATTTATCTTTGAATGTTGGTGTTGTCATTAAGACCCTAGTTCTTTAAGTACAAGGATGATAAAGTTTCATGCATTTGAACATTTAGGATCCATTTACCATCACACATTATAGGCCAATGACTATTACCAATTGTTGAATTTACATTTGGAATCAATCCACTAGATGTAAAATTATCATGAAACCTAGTGTGGAATTGATAAGTCAAGCCAAGAGACATAATCCTATAAGCATGCTTGACTAAGATGAACAAAAGATATGAAAAACACTCATTATGCACAAGTTCATTAAATTCTCAAATATATCCATAAATCATTGAAATAGATCTCAAAATTATGTTTAAGCATTCATTGAAAGTATGTTTCAAGATTATTTCAAGATTTATGCAATTCATGACCATTTTCAATGAGAAAACTGATTTTGCACTTGTGAGTTCAAGAAAAATGATATAGATTGTTGAAAGTGATACCATTTGTTGGAAATGATATTAATTGATGAAGGTGAGGCATGATATCAATGAAAAATGAGTTTTCATATATTAAAGATCATCAAAAAGAAGTTAAAACAATGAATTTTAAGTTGAGAAGAAAAAGGATATCAAAAGAATTAAGAAAACTTCTCAACTAAGGCTTAAAAATGCAGAAAATGACATAATTTGCCTAGAGGGATCGATCCTATGAGCAGAGGGATCGATCCCTAAACTCCAGAAGCATGTTTCCTACATGTTTTTCCAAAGGGATCGATCCTATGTAGAGGGATTGATCCCTCATCTTGGTTCTGCAGATTTTTGACAGAAAATCCAACTTTTGAGGTACCAAAACTTCGTTTTTGAGTATTTTAAGTCCAAGTAAGGGTTTAAACATTTGTAAAACATGATTTTGGACTTGTATGAATGAAAAACATGAATGAAAAACCATTTTACAAAATATTTTGCAATTTTGGAAGAATTTACACAATAAAATGCATTTTTGGCTTCAAAGGGGGTCATTTTAAGTATTATGCATATTTTGTCAAAACCAAAGCTTTGGAAACCACAAATATGCCAAAACAAACTTGTTCACATAGATTTTAAGCACCTATATCATCAAAGCATATATCTTGTGAACAACATGCCATAATTTCTAATATGCATATTCTTCATTAAGGCTTATGACATGAAATTTTGCATATATGACATATTTGACAACTTTTGAGCAACTAAATATATTATCTACACATATCAAACTTGCTCAAGATGCAGAAAACCAAAAATCATTTCAAAATCATTAAACATGCTCTTCATTCAATGCATCAAGAACTATTCATTAAGTATTCAAAAATCATTTATCATGCCTTTTGTTCAATCATTCAACTCACAAAACATCAAAGATCATCAACAAACTATATCATCAAGGCATAAACGATTTAAATGTAACACAAATTTTAAGGAGTGAGAATTTAAGCTCACAATACTCCTTTGCTTGAGAGTGCTTGCCATGATGTGTTGGATCCACCATTAGCCATTCTTTGAGAGATTGTTGTCACCTTGCTAAAGATGGATTTCCAAGCTCTTCCTTTTTCTCATTGGCACAAGCAAACTCCATGAGGATGTGTTGAGCATTTAATCTCCATTGTTTCATTGCATTCCCATGCTCTAACACTCCTACAACAAACAAATTCAAGCATGCTTTGGTACCCAAATTTTCTTGGGTCCTTGAAAGTTAGTGCAAATAATTTTTGATCCTTTTGGGATCCATTTCAAGCACAAATCATCATTATTTATTGCATGCTTTGGCACCCACATTTTTCTAACCACTCTTCCTCTAAATGTGGTTTTTCTATATGTGCATGCTTGTGAAGAGTGTCCTATTCTATTGCATAGTGAGCATGTAAGAGATAAATCATGCATAGTATTTTTGCTCACAAGGAAATTCTTTAGATGAGTTTCTTTTTGTATTGCATTATAGCCTAACTCATCTTTATCAAAGAAAGCTCTTTGGGTCTCTAACATGTGATCTAGCTTTTGTTGACCCATATAAAACCTAGAAAATGAGTTATGCAAATTTGTGTTCTTTTTATTTAACTCATTTATTTCTAAGTTGGCCTCTTCTAGTTTCTTTTCAAATTCTATCTTAGCACTTGTCAAGGCTTCATTTTCTATTTTTAATTTCGCAATGATTTTCTTATATTTAGAATTCATGCATTGAAATTCATTTGCTAAATCATCAAAGGCATTTTGTAGTTCACTAAAGGTATAATCATTATCTTCACTAGAACTACTACTAGCCTCATCATCACTAATGGCCATAAAGCATGAGTAGGCTACCTCATTATCTACATTTTCCTCATCGGAGCTATCACTATCGCTCCATGCAGCCACAAATGCTTTCTTACTAGGTTTCCTATCCTTTTCTTTCCTAAATAAGGGGCAATCTAACTTAGTATGACCCGGTTCATTGCACTCATAACATACTAAGGAGTTTTTTTCTCTTCTACTTGATTCTCCCATATGATGTCTCCTATTTTGCTCTCTCTCGTTCATTCTCATGAACCTATTGAATCTTTTGGCAAACATTGCCATTTCCTTTTCTTCCTCATTTCCACTCTCATCACTATCATCCTTATGAGTGGAAGACTTAAGTGCTACTCCTACTTTCTTTGAAGGCTCTTTATTTCTTTTTATTTTCATTTCATATGTAAGTAAGGAGCCCATAAGTTCATCTAGATACAAGGTGTTAGGATCCTTAGATTCTTCTATTACGGTTACCTTTGCCTTCCATGACTTAGGCAAGCTATTTAAAATTTTCTTTACCATTTCAACATTGGAATAAGCTTTGCCTAGAGCCTTAAGTCCATTGATTATATCATTAAACCTAGTGAACATTTCACTAATGGACTCATTTTCTTTCATCCTAAATAGCTCATAATCATGTGTGAGCATTCCTACTTTGGTCTCTCTAACTTGATTTGTCCCTTCATGTGTGATGGCTAATTTGTCCCATATTTGCTTGGCATTCTCACATAGGGAGACTCTATTATATTCATTAGGACCTAATGCACAAAAGAGAGTGTGCATAGCCTTGGCATTCAATTGTGCCACTCTCATGTCATTTGTGTCCCACTCATCCTCTAGCTTAGGGGCATATTTTCCATCTACTTTCTTCATGGGAATTCTAGGACCATTCACTATAATTCTCCACACTTCATAGCCATTGGATTGTACAAATAACATCATTCTTGTTTTCCAATAAGAGTAATTCTCTCCATTGAAGAGTGAAGGTCTAACTAACGATTGTCCCTCTTCTCCTAGGGGTGTGCCTACATTCAAGTGAGCCATTTAAGATCGTTTTGCTCGATAGAGGTTAATCTAATTCAATCTCGAGCCCAAGCTCTGATACCAATTGTTGGCTCTTATAGGCTATACCGAGAGGGGGGGTGAATCGGTTTTTAACTAACCTTAAGCTCGTTTTTCGGTTCCTCTAAATTCTCTAGCCTATATTGATATTTTCTTTGTTCTCTAGGCTACTCAATTATGCAATATAAATTTAACACAATAAACACAAATATAATTGCAAATAAGTAAAGAGAGTAAGGATAGAGAAATGTACGCAAGTGATTTATAGAGGTTCAGCAACCTTGCCTACGTCCTCTACCTTGAGACGCTCCCAAGGATTTTTCCCAAATTTACTATCTTTGAATTTGTATTACACTCGCTCTTTTTCTAGGCTAAAGAGAAACCTCTCTCTTTTTCTAGGCTAAAGAGAAACCTCCCTCTTTTTGTTAGGCTAAAGAGAAACCTCCCCTTTTATAAGGAATGGATTGGTTTACAATGGGTGTAATCAAAGAAGGCCTCTAAGTAGGCAAATGATTACAAAGATTAAGCACAAGGAAAAAGCCTATACAATATTTGTACTATTCTATACAAGGAATATGAGAGTGATAGAAGATATTGAATTCTAGCTCTTGAACTCTTTGATTTGCTTGAAGAGATGAAGAAATTGAAGAATGATATGTCTTGGGTGCTCTCTCTACTTTCTTCAGCTTCCAAGCCTCTATTTATAGTCCATTGGATGTGTTCTAGACGTTGGTTGGAGCCAAAACTTGAATATGACCGTTGTGTCTCACAAAACTAGCCGTTACAGCACTTTTTCCTCGCGACGGATCGATCCCATGCCCAAAGGGATCGATCCCTTTAGTCCAGAAGCTTAATTCTTGGCTTGAGGGACCTTGGAAGTCATTCTGCCATAAAGGGATCGATCCCTTTTCTCAGGGGATCGATCCTTTTGATCAGGGGATCGATCCCTTCAGACAGGGGATCCATCCCTTTGATCAGGGGATCCATCCCTTCAGAAAAGGGATCCATCCCTTTGATCAGGGGATCCATCCCTTCAGAAAAGGGATCCATCCCTTTGATCAGGGGATCCATCCCTTACAATATTCATTTGTGTTTTCTAGGTCTTTAGGCATTAAAAACATTCTAAAACCAAATTTGAGTATTTTTAAATATGACATGATTTTGAAAACATGAATTTGAGTCCAAAAAATTTATCAAGTAATTTTCTCAAAATATATTCAATAATTTCATAAGAAAATTACTTAAACCAATAATTAAAAAATGTTTTCTAAATTGATTAAAGCCAATAAAGATATTCAATTAAATCATAGTTTTATATTTGATAAAAGCACTTAATATGGTTTATGAAAATCATAATTGATGAAGCAAATTTACAATATGAATCAAACATTTAAGATTACTTAAGTTTTTGTTAATTTCAAAATATATATGTCAATTTAAAGCTAACACTGACAAAAAGGTTGGAAATGGTTGATCGATTATGATTAAAGGTTAATGTATCAAATAGGTATCGAGATGAGTATAATGAGGTACTACGAAGAGACCCATGGATACCTTAAGCCCTTACACACCAAGAAACCTTTATGACATGATCTGAGCCATTTGATAAACGATCATAGAGTGAATATGACGTGAGAATCCTTACTTAAAGGTTTCATGCATTTGCATTAGGACAGTATAAGTCTAATTCTGCACTTATATAAATGACTTACTGAGCCGTGGTTTTGCTCACTCCCTCAATTTCATATTTTTTCAGACTATTTGGGTTGAACTTCGCCATGAGGGTTTTTGAGTGGGACTCAGGGATGGTATCTAGGCTCGATACTTGTCCCTGTCCTCCGAAACTACTTGGTTGCTTTTGAGGTATGCCCTCTTGGGCGTACGCTTTTATTTTTAGGCAGATTTCTGTATGGTACTATATGATGGGATGCAAACTAAGATAATGAGTAGTCGATATAATATTTTGATATTATATGATAAGTATGCGGTGATTAGTTATGGACTATAATTGATTTCTCCTCATCTTAAAGAACAATTTAAATCATAATTGAATTAAGGAATAAATGGAAATAGTTAGTGACTACACTGACACCAAATACAAACTGTAAAATAAAAAAAGAAAAATTTAGCCCATAAATTTATAGATTGAGAAAAGTAAGAGTATCAAGTAAACGTTAAAGCTTTCGGGTTGTGACAAGTAGTACCATTCGACTTTCTTGAAAAAGACTCTGTTATCGGATTCATTAAATATATTATGAAAAATATCCAATTTCTTTCTTATTTTGTTTTTTCTAATGTTAATTTTAATTTAATTTTTTTTCATTTTATTTATACTAATTTTATTTATTTCAAATTTGATTTATTTTAATTTTGAGAACAAATTCCATTTTTTTCTTATCAAAAATTTCTCTTCAATCTTCCATCATTTTGGCGAGACTTAAAAAAAATTTCTCACCTATAGATTTTCCAGTTTCAACCATTTGTGACTCTTTATAATCTCATCCTCAGAATAATATTATTCTGAGGATGAGATTATAAAGAGTCACAAATAGTAAAATAAGATTGAAAAGGAGAAGATGATGCTTAGATGAATCTGATCCAAGCAGAACAAAGAATTTTCCAAAGCTGTGGCGACAGATAGTAAAGTAGGATTTAGGGTTATCCATGAGTGTTTTTAAAAATTGAAGTTCAAAAAGGGTAGAGGAGGCTTAGATGAATCAGAAATTACAATTTCTATGAATTTGAAAAGTAGTAACGTGATCTGAAAATGAAAAGTTTGGATGGTGTGTGATTATTATGAGATTTGTGTTTTACAAAGAGAGTTTATTATGGTTTGCATTTATGATGCCCTCGTATACAGATTTGGAAAATAAAATAAAAAGGGAGGGTTTGATGGGAAAGACAATATAAAATTAAATTAAAAAAATCAATTAAAAAATAAAAAAAGAATACATAGATAAATAAAAGGGTAGGTGGCCAGCATTTAATGCCACCGCCCCTACCTTCTGCGTTAGCCCCCATCGGTGGCAACTTGACCCTACCACCGCCCATCACCGCGCCTTTTTTTCATTGCCCACCGCCCAAACCCCTGCCTATAAAAACCCAACACAGCTCTGTTCCAAAGGGGGAGGATACATAGAAATATCAGTAATAAGCAACAACAATCACACAGAAAAACAAATATACACGATACAAATAAAATTAGATAGCAAAAAAAAAGGTTCTCTACAGTGAGAGTTTGTTTAAATGATGTCTTAGGAGGAACAAAGGTTGGATTTGTGTTCAAAGAAACAATATCTTTAGGGAGGTGATAGCTTTTGGTGTTTGGCGTTTTTTGGCGATTAGAGGAGGCAACGGCGATACGTTACCAATGACAAGCCAAAGACCACTGTACGACAACAATCTCAGTGCAAAAGGGGTGTCCGGAGTCCTCGAATTGAAAAAACATAAAGAGCAAATGGATTTGTGTAGGGGTGTAATCGAGCCGAGCCAAGCCGATACAGTGAGGTGCTCGAGCTCTAGCTCGACTTGAAAACTCGCTGCTCGATACTCGGCTCGAACTCGATCGAGCCTTAATTTTTAGGCTCGAGCTCGACTCGAGATCAAAATCGAGCTACTCGAGCTCGCTCGATTAGGCTCGATTGTTTAAACTCGATTCTCATATTCGAACTCGAGCTCGAACTCGAATTTATTTTAATATAAATAGAAAAATTTTGTATTCATTAAATATAATAAAATATAAAATTTTAATAACAATAATAACAATGCAACAACAATATTGAAAACTCAAAAAAAATAAAAACTCAAAACTTAATCCTTGTGTAATTTTATTAGAAAACTCAAAACAGTAATAGAAAATGCTATACATCTCGGAAAATCATTTACATAAGAAAAATATATGCCAATACAAATTCACCCTACACAAGTCACCACACATAATGCACATCGCCCTAAAAATCTTCATAATCTGTCAAATATATGCAATTTAGCATGAACCAAGAAGGTAAAACATGAATAATTTACCTCTCGTATGAAGTATGACTTAAGCAGATGCTATAATACAATGCTCTTAGAAAATAATCTATACTTCAATTACATTACTCGATGAGTAAATCCAAACAATACTTCAGGACTTTAGAATATGTATACAAAAAATGGATAAGAATGATAGGAACAGCATCAGGTAACCAAGAACAAAGAGAGTTTGGCTTTGTAATCAACATGTGTAACCACCTTTTTGCTCAATCTCAATCACAGCCTCTGGGATGCTTTGAAAATATCTGTTATCATACACAATTGCGATATCAATAGAAGAAAAAAAAATCAATAATGTTAATAAAAATTGTAAAAATAAAATAGGATCAGAGGGGCGCTAGATCTGTTGTAGGTTCGCCGGATCTGCAGTGATAAGGGCTAGGTGCACCAAATCTGCTGTGGGAGAGGAATAGGCTTGCCGGATCTACTGTGGCTCATCAGATCTGCTACGGAAGAGAGGAAGAGAGCGGCTGGACGGATGGTGTAGAGGCGTCAAAGCTTGGGGACTAGGCTTGTCAGATCTACTGCAAGAGGGGTTCAGATCTATTGCGGGAAGGGCTAGGCTCTCCAGATCTGTTGTCGGAGGTGTCAGACTCACCGGATCTGCTATGGGAAGGGCTAGGCTTTCCAGATCTGTTGCTGTGGGAAGGGCTAGGCTCTCTAGATCTGTTGTCAAAGGTGTTAGACTCGCCGGATCTGCTGCGGGAAGGGCTAGGCTCTCCAGATTTGTTGCCGGATGTGCTAGACTCGTCGGATCTACTGCGAAAGAGAGGAAGAGAGGGGTTGGTTGGCTGGTGTAGGGACTCTCCAGATCTGCTACGGGAGGGGAGATCTGCAGTGGAATAGAGGAAGAGAGGGGTTGGTTGGCTTGTGTAGGGGCGCCGGCTTAGGGGTACGCCGGACTTGCGACAGATGCTAGGTGGGGTTGGGGCTCGAGCAGCTGCAAGGTTTTGGGTTAGGTAGAATATGGAGTAGTAAGTGATTGTGAAAGCCTGAAAGAGATAATAAGGCGACCGAAAAAAGAAAGAAAGAGATATTAGGGTTTAACGTGTATCTTAAGGGCATATATGTAATTTTATATTAAAAATAATAAAAGCTCGATTAGGCTCGCGAGCTACTCGAGCCGGGTATCTTAGTACTCGAACTCGGCTCGCTCGATAGCTCGAGTAGCTCGAGCTCGAGCTCGGCTTGACAAAAATCGAGTCGAATTCGAGTTTTCATCGAGTCGAGCCCGAGTAGCTTGCGAGTACTAGTGTATCGTTTACACCCCTAGATTTGTGTACAGGTTTTATTACCCTTGACTTTTGCTTTGTTGTTTATCCATTTTATGATTTTACTTGGATTGTACAGCCTGTACACCATTTATTTTCTTGGATAAATGACAAGTCCTTTTAACTTTTATTATTTTATTATTTGTTATATACATAGGATTGAAACACAGCACCTCAATTTGTAAAATATAAATTTTTTTCAAACCAAAATAAAAACTTATAAAATATATTATGCCTAGTCGATTTCATCATTACTTGCTAATTTGCTCATTGTCAACTTTGAAATGGTTTAGTTATCTATTTTATATTAAAGAATAGGATTAAGTAAATGTAATTAGTAATTGTTTAATTTGAAAATAAATATAAAGATTAAACTCAAGAAGTTTATTGGTAGGTAAAAATTTGTTATCAAAATTAAACAATAATTATAAAATTAAGTATAAGTTATTTTGATGATAAAATTTTGAAAAGACTGCGTTTGAGCAGTACTTTTAAAAATCTTGAAGTGAGAAGGTTTTTTTTAAGTCTAATCAGCTTGATGAAAGATTTAAAAAGATATTTTCAATATTTAATAATTCATATTTATTATTAAAAATAAAATAAGTTAAATAGGAAAACAATTTTCATTTCAAACTAAAATAAAATAAGAAGTAAGGAAATAGAAATAAAATAAATAGAATATTTAAATAAATATGAGTTATTTTGACAATGGAATTTCAAAAGGATTGCGCTTGAGTAGTGCTTTTGAAAATTTTGAGGTGAGAAAATTCTTTTTAAGTCTAACCAACTTAATGAAAAGTTTAAAATGATATTTTTAACATTTAATAATTCATATTTATTATTAAAATAAAATAAGAATTAGAAGTTAAAGTTAAATAGGAAAATAATTTTTAAAATTTAAAACAAAAATGAAACAAGAATTAACGAAATAGAAGTAAAATAAAGATAATAAATAAATACAAGTTATTCCGATGATGGAATTTCGAAAGAACTATGCTTGAATAGTACTTTTGGAGATCTTGAGGTTAACAAAATTTTTTTAAGTCTGATCAGCTAGATGAAAGACTTAAAAAGGATAGCAAAGTGTCCATAATTGGCACCAAGCAAAGCCTCTGTTAGGGAATCACAAGCAATAGCTTCTCACGTGTTCCTCTGGTTTTGGAACAGCAAGTCTAGCAACTATATATGTTTACAGCAACAAGGTTATCTCCTGCTCGTTACACGCACCTATGCTCCTTCAGCCACGCCCTGTTATCAAAATTACAGCTTTCAATCACAGCTTGCTTCAAAGTAACAGCACAAGGTTCTGTTTTGGTTCAAGGTCCAGCTACTCCACGTTACTGCAGCATCTTAGGATCCAGCAACGTTCCCTTACTTTGCTGCTTTAATTTTTTGTCTCCCTTCGATCCTTTGTTTCAACTCCCCTTTTCTTCTTTGACTTCTGTGTCTTTAAGCTTCAATTTCTCTTTTTCTCTGTTTCAATTTCAGCTCCTTTTCCTTTATTTCAATTCTTTAGGTAGGTTGCTGCTGCACACCTCTCTCTATCTCTGTCTCCTTAACTTAGTGCCACTTATATATAGAGAGGCAAATTTGCAGCCCAAGTGTAAAAACAAAACCTAATAAAAGCTTTCATTCCAAGTAATCTTTGTGTTTGTCAGCTCTCTTCAATTATGTTATATTTCCTTTCATTTTTATGTTTTGCGAACTTAAATGATTATTATGAAAAATAGTTGTAAATTTAATAAGATTTTGAAACAATTTTTTATTGCATATATATTGTAAAAATTTATTTTATCATTGTTTAAAAAATTTAAAAAGTTATTTGGGCAACAACAGTAAGAAGTCATTACAAAATACAATAAGATATCGTAACTATTTTTTTATTGTTATTAATTTTGTAAGAATTTGCAACAATAAAGAATATCGTTACATTAAATATAAAAAAATAATTAAGCAACGACTATGAAAAGTCGTTGCAAGATATAATGAAATATCGTAACAATTTTTTTTGTCGTTGTGGATTTCATAAGAATTTGCAACAACATAAAATATCGTTACATTAAATATAAAAAAATTAATTATGCAACGACTATAAAAAGTTGTTGCAGATGTCATTAGATTTTGCAACGACTATCTTAAACATTGCAAATTTTGGTTGCTAAGGCACATTTCCTTGGTTGCAAATTTTTTAAATGTTATAAAAAAATATAACAAATTTGCAATGTGGATATTTTGAAGATAATAAAAATAATAATTTTTTGAGTACTATAGAAAAAATTATTAATTTTGTAAGAGATAAAAGTGTTAAAAATCATATTTTTCATGTGAATATAATATAGTTTAAGAGAAAATTGTGTTTAGGATTATCAATGACAATGACATTGGCCATGAGATTTTGTAGCAATTAAATGTTAAGAATATTTTTAATTTGACAACAACTGTGAAAAGTCGTTACAAATTTGATAAGATTTCAAAACGATTTATTTTTATTGTTATAAATATGATATATATATATACACACACACACACACGCACATACATATCGCAACAATTTTTTAGTCATCGCATAAAATTTTTTTAAAAACATTTAAGGCAATGATAATGAAATATCATTGCAAGCATAATAAGATATTGTAACAAATTTTTTTAATCGTTGTTAATTTGTTATGAATTTGCAACAATAAAAAATATTGTTGTCTAAAGTATAAAAAAATCAAATAAGCAACGACTATGAAAAGTCATTGCAAATATAATTACATTTTACAACGACATTGTTAGTTATTGCAAAAAATATTTTAAAAACTTTTAAGGCAACGATAATGAAAAGTCGTTACAAATATAATAAGATATTGTAACAATTTTTTTTAATCGTTGTTAATTTGACATGAATTCACAACGATAAAAATTATCGTTGTGTAAAGTATAAAAAAATTAAATAAGCAATGACTATGAAAAATCGTTGCAAATATAATTACATTTTGCAATAATATTGTTAGTCATTGCAAATCATGGTTGCCAAAGACCCATTTTCTAGTAGTGAATCTTAATTGATTTTCAATTTTTATTAATAATTTATGAGTATTTATATTTTATTTATATTCTTATGTTATATTTTATTATATTCTACTATTCACTATTACATTATATATATGCTATTTATTTTTAATAAATTATGAAAATAAATATTGATTATTAATATCGAAAATTTTTCTTAAATATTTCAATATACTAGCAAAACTTAAGAAACACTTCTTATTTATAAATTTCTATATGTCAATCATTTGTGATTTTTCGAAATTTCATTATTATAATAATCTCAATTTATCCAAAGTTTTATTTAATAATCCATGTAATTATTATTTTTTAAGATTATAACTAATAATTTTTTAATAAAAATTATTAATTTACATCCCATTTAATAATGTCATAGTTTAATTCAAAATTTATTTAACTTTTAGCCATTTAATCGACAAAAAATGAATTATATATATTTAATTTAAAATTTAAAATTGTTTTAATTTAATCCATAAATTTAAACCAATTATTTCTAATTTACAAATCCTAATTTAAACTAATTATATCTAATTTACAAATCCAATTTTAATTATCTCCTAATTCTAATTTGAATTTTACTTTCATTAACCCTCCTAAACCTTAATTTAATCTTAATTTTAATGACTATTATCCAATACACCGTCAGTTAAGTTTTTAGATGCAACAAGCAGTGTTAAGATAATGACACATACCCTTAATTGACTATTAAAAAAAATGAAATATGTGTCATTATCTTATCACTGTTTGTAGAATCTATAAACTTTATTAGTAGTGTATTGGATAATAATAGTAATTTTAATCTAAAAACTAAATAGCTAATATAAATATAGATAAATATACCTACAGTAGAGCCAAGCCAAAGTACTCCCTTATTTTCTTTTTCTTCCTTCTTTTCCTACGTACTCCTTCCTTCTCAGCTTTCCTTCTCAACAATTCACAATGCAAAGTAAATCACGTTCTTGGTTCCGCAGCAACTTAGCTCCACGATTCTGTTCTGCGTCACGTGTTGCTTCAACGTCGATTCAAACGGCAGCTTTAGATTCCTGCTTGTTCAAATAAACAACATCAAAATGTTGATGCAAAAAATATTGTTGGGCTTGTTGATGGATCAACTCTTTTTTTCTTCGGATTAACCTGAGCTTGTTGTCGGGATTATTTTGGTGAGACTTACTCTGATGCCTGAGTAAGTAAAAGTATTTTAGACTACTTTAACAAAACAAGAGAGTTAGATAGTCTTTCTTTTGGCTTACTATAAAACTCCTTTTTATGGTGGTTAGATCTTTTGGAGATGATGTTTATACTCTTGTTTCATGGGGTTTAGCGTACAAAGTGAGAGGTTATGGAGATATTGGGAAGCTTTCTCATATATTAGTGGGAATTGGTAGTTTGTTGGTGATTATACCTCACATTTAAGACCCATGTATTAATTAAATGCTTTTGTTTGTGGATGGAAAGTTTCCTCAATCATGTATGTTGTAACGACTTAGGTACTAGACTTAACCGCTAGACATGGTTCAATGAAGTCACCACCAATCATTTTTTAGTCTAAGTGTGATTGGTCATTTGTTCTCATTTAAGGATAAAGATTGATCTTTGTAGACACCTAATTTTGACCGAATAATTTTTAAATGAATAAAAAAATTTTTTTTTGAATGACTCGAAGATTGATCATCAAAAATAAAATGGAAATGAATAAAAGCAAAAGAAGGAAAGTCAAAGAAAATAAATGAAAAAATAAAGGCCTTTGATTTAGATGTAAAAGGGGAGCTGAATTTTACATTCACACACCATGACCATTTAAACAGTTGACTTGGTTGATTTGTTGCCAAAAAATGAAGATAATAATTTGCAATATAAAGGAAATAAATCAAGAATATGAATTTCATGATGACAGCCACGATTTAAGCATCAAAAGGGGGAAGTTTGCTTCCTTTCTTAAAATATTACAAGCTGAAATGGTTATAAAAGCAAAGGGAGAAAACCTAGAGAAAGGGGCTAACAACACAAAAAAGGAAAAGAAAACCCTAGAGAAAAAAGAAACCCTAGAAAAAAAGCTAGGAAAAGGAGAAAACCCTACTGCCTCGAAGAGGATCGTGGCTGCCTTCCCCTCTCTTAGCCGAACTTTGCTGCCCAGGTGATCACCATTTTTCTGTCATCGCTTGCTCACGTTCTAACTACAACGACAAGCTCCTTGTTGCACCGATTCCCTTCCTGCCATTCCCTGCCACAGCCACCGTCCTTGCACTTCATTGGACCGCCTGAACTGCATCTTTCATTATTCATCAAACCACCTCTGCCTCCTTCCATCTCACTGCTGCCTTCTCCACTCACCAGCCCACTGCATCATTCTTGGTCCCAGCATCGTTCCAACATCGTCAACATCCGCCCGTTTCCTTCTCTGCTTCATCGCTGCCCCAGCCATCATCCCCGTAACTGAAGCTTGCTGCATAGCCTGTGTCACTGTCATTTTCTGCCGATCCCTACAAACCTTGTTACTGCTGCTACCCCCTCATTTCGCTGCCTTTTGTTTTTGCTGTTACAAAGTTTGCTGAGCACTGCACCAAATTACTGCTACAGATTTCCTCGTTGAAGCTAATTTCTATACTTTCATCTTTGCCTTGTTGCCCTGCCCTGCGTATCCTCCTTGCCACCGTTTTGCTACGTTCTCTCGTCTCCATTGATGCACGATGCTTCATCATCATCATTACTGCTCAACGCCACACCATTGCCAAGCTCGCTGCTTGCAACCATACTGTCTCTGTTCCTCGCCGATCGTCCCTGCTCATCGCCGTTGCTGCTTCTTCTTCAACGCACGCCCCTGTCCGGTTGCTCCTCGCTTCACGCCTCCTCTGTGCTGTGTTGTTTCTGTTTTGGTTCACTGCTGCTGCGTGGCTGATGGTGCTTGCATGAAGTGGAGACACGTCTGGAAACGGAGGAGCATGAAGGCAGAAGACTGACCAAGAAGCTGCTCCACGTTCCTGCTTTTGTACGTAGAACAGAGATTGGAAGCTATTAACTCTCTTTTCACGTAAGTTTAATTATGTTTGATATTTTATTGTTTTCTTTTTATGCTGGCAGCTTTACTTCATAGGCTTGTGGCTTGTGCTTAGATTTTATTTATTTTATTAGTTATAAATGGTTCCTTATAGATTCTTTATCATGATGATTAAATTTTAAGAATTTAGAATAGGTTTTAATCATTTAGCAATATAAAATGCAACTAAGAAAAATCATAAATCACGATTGTTTATTAGAAGTTTATGGTAATTTAAATTTTGAGAAATAAAATTATAAGAAAAATGGAAATATGAAATTCTATGTAGTAAAGTATTCGTAAATCATGAAAAAGAACAAAAAATATTCCGAGGATGAAATTCTAAAGAGATACAAATGGTTGACATTTGAAAATCTCTAGGTGAGAAGATTTTTCTTAAATTTCGCCAGAATGATGGAAGATTTAAGTAAAAGTTTTCAATATTAATCTATATTTTAATTTTTTTTAATGAAACAAAATATATAGTGATAAATTAAAATCAAATAAAAATTATTCTGATGATGAGATTTCAAAGAGTCACAAACGGTTGACATTTGAAAATCTCTAGGTGAGAGAAGATTTTCTTAAATCTCGCCAGAACAATGGAAGATTTAAGTAAAAATTTTCAATATTTATTAAATAAAAACAACAATAAACAATTAATAGCGAAAATTATGAAATTAAAAGAAAATTAAGATTATTAATAAAAAGGGTTAAAATAATAAATAATAACAACTTAATAAAGAATGAATGAGGATTATTCCAATGATAAGAGTCCAAAGAGTCACAAATGGTTGTCATTTGGAATTCTTTAGGTAAGAATTTTTCTCAAAGTCTCGCCAGAATGATGGAAGACTAAGAGAGTTTTCGATATTAATAATCTAAATTTATTTCTCGAATTAAATAAAATTAAACAAAATAATAAAAGAGATAAATAAAATGAAAATAAATATTAGTTTAAAATAAGTTGAGAAAATTTTGATCTGACGATGGAATCTTCAAGCAAGTCAAATGGTACTACTTGAAAACTCTTGAGGTGAGGATAAATTTTCAAGAAATTCCGCCAGAATGATGGAGAGTTTCTTAGAAAATTTACCAATATTTAATTATTTGGAATAAAATAAAAAATACGACAAATTAAGATTATTCAAACAAAACCGTCTTAAGATAGCACAAGATTAATTAGGTACCATTCTAGAATGGGCGTTGTGAGGGTGCTAACACCTTCCTCACACGTAATCGACCCCCGAACCCTAAATCTGAAAAGAAGATCAATCCTTATCCTTAAACGAGGATAGATGACCAATCACACCTAGGCTAAAAATGATTGGTGGCGACTCCATTGAATTTATGTCTAGCGGTTAGGTCAAGGGCCTAAAGTCGTTACGACAATCTTCATTTCAAATTTAGGGTCTAGGAGTCGGTTATGCGTGAGGAAGGTGTTAGCACCCTCATGACGCTCATCTTAGAATGGTACCTAATTAATTTTGTGCTATCTTAAGACTGTTTTGTTTGAATAATTTTAATTTGTTATATTTTCTATCTTATTCCAAATAATTAAATATTGGTAAATTTTCTAAAAATCTCTCCATCATTTCTGGCGGAATTTCTTGAAAATTTATCCTCACCTCAAGAGTATTCAAGTAGTACCATTTGATGTACTTGAAGAGGCTCCGTCATCGGATTAAATCTTTCTTAATTTAATTTTAACCTAATCTTTATTTAATTTATCTTTCTCTGTTTTTCTTTATCTAATTTTATTTATTCATTTTATTATTTAATAAAGTCAATATCAAAATTTCTCTTAGTCTTCCATCATTCTAGCGAGACTTCAAGAAAAATTCTTACTTAAAGAATTCTAAGTATCAATCATTTGTGACTCTTTGGACTCTTATTATTGGAATAATCTTTATTGATTGTTAATTAATTATTTATATTTATTATGTATTTTTGTATCTCATCAATTATTATTATATATTACTTACTATTTATTATTAGTAATTTTTGTTAATCCTATATCCATCTATTATTAATATTTTATTTATTTTTATTTTATAAACATTTTATTATTTATCTTTTATTATTACTATTTTAATACATTATGAAAATAAATATTGATCATTAATATTGAAAACATTTCTTAAATCTTCCAATATTACGGCAAAATTTAAGAACAGTTCTCTCACCTAGAAATTTTCAAATGTCAACCATTTGTGACTCTACGAAATTTCATCATTGGAGTGATTTTTATTTAGTCCTCATTCAATATTATTTTTTATTGTTTAAATTATTATTATTATTTCGAAAAATAAATATCTATTATTGAAAATTTTGCTTAAGTCTTCCATCATTGTAGAGAGATTTAAGAAAAATCTTCTCAATTAGAGATTTTCAAATGTCAACCATTTGTGACTCTTTGAAATCTCATCCTCGGAATAGTTTTTATTTAATATCAATTTGTTATCAAATCTTACGTTTTATTATTAAAAAAACATTAAAAATATAAATCATTAATATTGAAAATTTTACTTAAATCTTTCATTATTCTGGCGAGATTTAAGAAAAATCTTCGCACCTAGAAATTTTCAAATGTCAACCATTTGTGACTCTTTGGAATCTCATACTCGGAAATTCTTCATTTTATTCTTTTAATACTAACAATTTCATAAGCTTTATTTTATTCTTTCTAAAAATACTTTTATTTATTTATTATTTTTATTTTTTTTATATATCTGTATTTTTATTATCTATGATTGATTATAACTTCAAAAAAAAAACTTTACAAAACTTATATGTGTCGTAACGATTTTGCCGCTCGACGAATTTGAAAACATTTAAAAACAAGGGGAGTCGCCACCAGTCTTTTTTGATTAAGTGTGATTGGTCACCTAAAAATATTTATCTTTTTAACAAAATCTCAAAATTAATTTAAGTTTAATTAAAAAGACAATGTTGAGGTCTGCGAAAACAAAACTTGGGTTCGGAGGTACGGTTACGTGTGAGGAAAGATTAGCACCCTCACAACGCCCGTAAGAAAACGGTACCATCATAACCACGTGGTATCCTTTAGTTTTAATAAAATAGTCTTGACTTAAGTTTAATTCACTTATTAAGAAAATTCGTGCATTGGCTTAAAAATTACTATTATATATATGTTTCAAAAACTTCTTTTTGAAAATCAACATGAACCTCATTTATTGAGAAATTAAATCAAATATTCCAATACTTTTGGCAACATTTGAAATAATTTCACTTACCTAGAGATTTCTTAAGAATCATTACTTGTGACTTCTATAGAATCTCATCATCGATGGGACTCACATTATTTGCATAATTGATTGAAGATTATCATATATATTAAAATAAGTTTTATTTTGAAAATAAACATGAACCCCTTTTATTGAAAAATTAAATCAAATATTCCAATACTTTTGGCAACATTTGAAATAATTTCACTCACCTAGAGATTTCTTAAGAATCACTACTTGTGACTTCTATAGAATCTCATCATCGGTGGGACTCACATTATTTGCATAATTGATCGAAGATTATCATATATGTTAAAATAAGTTTTAATTTGAAAATAAACATGAACCCCTTTTATTGAAAAATTAAATCAAATATTCCAATATTTTTGGTAACATTTGAAATAATTTCACTCACCTAGAGATTTCTTAAGAATCACTACTTGTGACTTCTATAGAATCTCATCATCGGCGGGACCCATGTTATTAAATTCGCGTGAATGCGTGTGATGTAACAAATAATGAATGATGCACATGCATGTCTATTTAATGTATTTATTATTTCTTTATTTGTTATATTATTTGTTTTTTTATTTTTGAAAAAAATGAAAATTCATGTATTGAAAAATCACACTAAATATTCCAATACTTTTGGCAACATTTAGCGGACTCTTCTCACCTAGGGATCAGCTAGGAATCACTTCTTGTGACTTCCGTAGCATCCCATCATCGGAATAATTTCATTTATTTAACAGTGAGACAAGTATGACACAATTATTTACTCATCATTATTTTATTTTATTTTTAATTTTTAATTTTTTAATACATTTTCTAATCAATAATAATAATTAATGAAAATATAAGTAAAAGAAAAATTTTCAATTTCTTATTTTGCAACATGCACTAATAATAATAATAATAATAATAATAATAATAATAATAATAATAATAATAATAATAATAATAATAATAATAATAATAATAATAATAATAATAATAATAATAATAATAATAACTTATCATCAAAACCAAAATTACCAAAATTAAAAGAAATGCACCCAAATGATTTTGGGTTTTAGAAAACCCAAAATTCCTTTAAAATTGGCCCAAGTTGGACAGCCCAATGAGAGGCCCAAAAGGCCTCCACGTGGCCCAAAGTAGGTAGGCCAGATCGGGTTGCACGCGGGTTAGGGAGCCGGGTTGCGGGTCGTGGAGCTGGGTCGGCTAGCTGGCATGCGGATCTTCCTCTGCTTGGTCGGGCACGCGGATCCCAAGTCTGATCCGGGTCCACGCGCGGGTCGACAGTAACTCTTTTTTTTTTTAAACTATAAAAGATTTTTTTTTCAATTCATTTTCTTCCTTTTTCACAAAAAAATGTTCAAAGCCCTCAAAGGCTCTTAGCCAGAGCGATTTTCGACAGTCCGCTGGGATCGCCGCCGGCCGTCGCCGACCGCCATTGCCGGTGGACAAAACACGAAGAGCTTTTGACTTTTCGAAAACTCTTCGTCTCCTGAGCACGAATCCCCACTTAGATTTCCCTAAAACCTCGTAAAAGCCCTAGATCTGGATCTAAAGCCGTCGGCTTTCAAGCCCACATCTGCCTTCATCCGCCGTCAGACTACCAGTACACTTCAAGCCGAAATCTCTTTCTTTGGTTCTCTGTTGTTGGTTTTTTTTTTGTGTTTGCGTTTTTTGCAAGTTTCAAAATTAATTTTGGGGTTTAGATATGGGTTTTTGAAGGAGTCTGGGGTAGTGTCTAGGTTTGTGGCAGTGTTGATGATGCTTGCGGAGTTGCTGGGTTGTTACGGGTGAGGTTAGAAGGTGAGGAAGTGAGGCCGAATGATGGTGCGTGATAGGGGTCTCGATTCTGGTAGAGAGGCAGTGGTGGTTAGGGCTTTTTGTTTTGGATTTTGGTGGCTGAAGAGGGGTTTTTGGTTCTGTAATGTTAAGGGCTGTGTGTATCGAGGTGATGGTTGTTTGGTGATGGTGAATAGTGAGCTGAATGGTGATTTCTTGGGTTGGTAGTGGCTCACGGTGATGGGGTTGAGGGACTGATGGTTGCTGGCTTCTGTGTCAAAGAGGCTTTTGTGTTGTGGTGATGGGGCTCGGATCTGTCGAAAATGGTGATCGAATGGGGTTGCTGGTTTGGGGTTGGTGAGCGAAGGATTCCCAGTCGTCCCTTTAAGCCGAAACTGGTGGGTCTTTTAGAGGAGTCTGGCATGGGGTTTGGTGTAGATGGGATGGGGGTAGGGTAGCTGGCCGACTGATGGATGGGTGACAGGAACTGGTGCGGTGGCAATGGCTGATGGACAGCCTCGGGGGAGGGGTTGGCAACAGTTGATGGACAACAAAACAAAAAGAATAATAATAATAATAATAATAATAATAATAATAATAATAATAATAATAACAATAATAATAATAACAACAACAAATAATGAAAATAAAAATAAAAACAACTAAAATAAATATATATATATATATAGAAATAATAATAATAATAATAATAATAATAATAATAATAATAATAATAATAATAATAATAATAATAATAATAAATAATACAAATAATAATAACAATAAAAATAAAATAATAAGAAAAAGATAAAATAGAATAAAATAAGAAAAATAAATAGATAAAAATAAAATAAAAATAGTAATAATAAAAATAGAAATAAAAATAAAATCAATTTCAGCTCATTTAAGTAAGCCCAATATTTCAATTTGGACTTTGAGAGTCCAATTGAATGTAGTACTGCCAGTTTGGACAAAATTTGGTGTCTACAGCTACCCCTCTTTGCTCATTGTTGAGGATCAGGAATAAAGCAAAGACAATAGACAGCAATTTTGTCTGAGTCAACATTTAATCTCTTTTTTTTTTGCTTTTTCTTTCTTTTTTTTTCTCTTTTTTTTATTGTTAAATCTTTAAAAAAAATGCTCTTACAATAGAGGCATTGAAATTTTAAATTCTTTTCTTCAAAAGTGATCTTTTTGCAATAGAGGCAACGAAACTTTAAATTCTTTCTGAAATGTGCTCCTCTTGCAGCAGAGGTAATGAAACTTTAAATTTTTTTTTCTGAAATGTGCTCCTCTTGCAGCAGAAGCAATGAAACTTAAAATTTTTTTTTAAATTTTTTTGTAATGTGCTTCTATTGCAGCAAAGGTAATGAAACTTTAAATTCCTTCTTGAAATGTGCTCCTCTTGCAGCAGAGGCATTGAAACTTTAATTTTTTTTAAAAATGTGCTCCTCTTGCAGCAGAAGCCTTGAAACTTTAAATTCCTTTCTTGAAAAGTGCTCCTCTTGAAACTTTAAATTCTTTCTGAAATGTGCTCCTCTTGCAGCAGAGGTGATGAAACTTAAATTTTTTTTTTGAAAATTTTTCCTGAAATGTGTTCCTCTTGCAGCAGAGGCGATGAAACTTTAAATTTTTTTTCTTGAAAATGTACTCCTCTTGCAGCAGAGGCAATGAAACTTTAAATTTTTTTCCTGAATTGTGCTTCTCTAGCAGCAGAGGTGATGAAACTTTAAATTTTTTCCTGAAATGTGCTCCTCTTGAACAGAGGCGATGAAACTTAAATTTTTTTTTTGAAAATTTTTCCTGAAATGTGCTCCTCTTGCAACAAAGACATTGAAAATTTTTTATTTTATTTTTATTTTTTTAGAATTGTGCTCCTCTTGCAGTAAAGGCATTGAAACTTTAAATTTCATCCTGAAAAAGCTCCTCTTGCAACAGAGGCAGTGAGACTTTAAATTCTTTTGTTTTTTTGAAATGTTCTCCTCTTGTAGCAGAGGCCATGAAACTTAAATTTTTTTCTTGAAATGTGCTCCTTTTGCAATAGAGGTAATGAAACTTTAAATTTTTTTTCTGAAAATTTTGCCCAGAGGACTTGGAAATTTTGCTTGGAGGTCTTTAAATTTGTGCCCGGAGATCTTATAATTATGCTCGGAGGACTTAGAATTAGTGCTCGAAGGTCTTAGAATTATGCCCAGAGGACTTAGAATTGGTACCCGGAGGTCTTAGAATTTTGCCTGGAGGACTTGAGATTTGTGCCAAGAGGACTTGAATTTGTGCTCGGAGGTTTTAAAATTGTGCCCGGAGGACTTAGAATTTTGCCAGGTGGCCTTGAGATTTGTGCCATGAGGACTTGAATTTGTGCCCGGAGGTTTTAAAATTGTGCTTGGAGAACTTAGAATTGCTGCCCGGAGGTCTTAAAATTATGCTCAGAGGACTTAGAATTGGTGCGAGGACTTTAGATTTATGCCTGGAGGACTTGAATTTGTGCCCGGAAGTCTTAAAATTGTACTCGAAGGACTTAGTATTGGTGCCTGCAGGTCTTGAGATTTGTGCCCGAAAGACTTGAATTTGTGCTCGGAGGTCTTAAAATTGTGCCCGGAGGACTTGAAATTTGTGCTTGGAGGACTTAGAAATTTTCTTGAAATGTTTAAAATTGTGCTCGGAGGACTTGAAATTTATGCTTGGAAGACTTAGAATTATGCCCGGAGGACTTAGAATTTATGCCCAGAGGACTTGAAATTATGCCCAGAGGACTTAGAATTGTGCCCGAAGGACTTGAAATCATGCCCGGAGGACTTGAGATTTTATGCCCGGAGGACTGAGAATTTATTCCCGGAGGTCTTATACTTTGTGCCTGGAGGACTTGTACTTTGTTTGGAAAATTTGAAATTTGTGCCAAGAGGACTTACAATTTTGCTTTGAGTTTCGAAATTTGTGCCCGGAGGACTTAGAAATTTTCTTGAAAGGTTTGAAATTTGTGCTCGGAGGACTTGGAAATTTATGCCCAGAGGACTTGGAATTTACGCCCGGAGGTCTTAGATTTGTGCCCAGAGGTCTTTAAAATTTTGCCCGGAGGACTTAGAATTTGTGCCCGGAGGACTTGAGATTATGCCCGGAGGACTTGAGATTATGCCCGGAGGACTTAGAATTGTTCCCGGAGGACTTGAGATTTATGCCTAGAGGACTTAAAATTGTGCCCGGAGGTCTTGAGATTTGCTTTTTCTTTCGAAAATTATTCTTCAATCTTAATTGGATTCATAAATGTCATAATCAAACTGAATGAGTATACTTGACTTTCTTATCTTGAGAAAAGTTGCATAACTTTTAAAATCTTGATTAAATTGTTTTGAGCCTTTTGCTTAAGGAACATGTCTTAATCTCAAAATTTGCTTCAAAATTTTCAATGTTGATGCTGCCTGATAGTGTGTATGTGCACATGTATGCATGACACTCGATCCTATAGATTTCTGTAACTTTGAAACTTTCTCCTTATTTTGGAAATTATGCATCCACTCAATTAGGCAACAGTTAAACTAGGCTTGAAAAATCTATTCCCTCAAAGTGCCAACTTCGTTGGGCTTAAGACCACAAAACTGTCACGACCCGAAAGCCGCGACTTTCCTTTATACTCATACTTTTCTTAGTCTACAAATTTATGGACTAAATTTTTCTTTTTCATTTTAAGGTTTGTATTCGGTGTCAGTGTAGTTACTATACTATCTCGGTGACCTATAGTTATTCCATTTAAATATTTAACAACCACGGAAACGATTCTTAGTTACATCCCGACTTGTTAAACAGAATATGTACTGTGCTTCAATTTAAGTCTTACATGTAAACAAGTAATTTATAAGAAACATATACCTCAGAAGATTAGTACCAAGTCCATATACAGTCTCCGATGCCCACTGAGCAGCTCACATGGCAGATGTTAACTTCAATAATCTGAAAGAGATGAAATTTAGTGGGGTGAGCAAAACCACGGCTCAGTAAGATACTAATATAAATACAAGAGTAAGATTACACTGTCTTAATCTGCAATGCTTAAAACTTGCAAATTTGCAATCACAGTTAATCCTTTCTCATTGATAACATATCATTTTCTCATTTCTTGTCATCTGTCTATCACTTATACTTTTAAAATTATCATCATAATCACTTTTCAGTCTTCTTGTCCTTACACTATGGTGCATCGCACAACAATCTGTCGTATCCAAATTGAATGTCATATACTATTAGTCTATATTTTCCTTTATCTCGGAGTACATCATGTCCAATTGAAGCACCATATCAATTCACTTTATATTTCATAATCGTACTCCTGTAATTTATCATCTCATATCACTTTTCCTTATAGAGAAATCATGATCACCACAGTGTAAGTTCACAATTCTCTTCATATCTATCATATGTTCATGTATCATATCATGTCATCGTCTAGATGAAATATCATTTATGTCGAGTCATGACATTTCTCATGAAACTCGTGTACGAAGCATATTATCATGTCAAGGTTTAATATGCAATTATGTAACTTTACTGTATAAACCGCTATCATCTCTAATCGTGTCATATGTACTTTTGAACATGCTCCACGTATAAATTTTCAATTCATTCAAGTCTACCTTTATGGCATGATAAAAACATGTTCAATTTCAATTCATGTATTCATTTTCAGAGCATGTCTAAAACATGTGCGGTTTTAAAACATTTTTCATATACTATAAGTCATATCAGGTCTAAAGTTCATTTCAAATCGATTTATACTCTAGACTGTATATCATTTTAAATTCGACACGAAATCGTATATAAATCATATCAGTGTCGAAATCATTTATCATATACTTTTAAAACATATTCTGTAAATCATATCAGGTCTAGAGTTCATATCAAATCAAACTATACTCTAGACCACATATCATGCCATGTTCGACACAAAATCACGTATAAATCATATAAGTGTCGAAATCATATCTCATGGACTTTTAAAAACATGTTTAAAACATGTACTGCTTCAAAACATATTTCATTTCAAATCTGTTTCATGTATAGTATAAATCATGTCAAGTCTAGAGTTCATATCAATAAAATCATACTCTAGACTTCATATCATATCAGTTAGAGACTAGGCTAGATCCCTATCATCTCTATCAATAAAGACTTAAATCACTGTAGCTAGCAGTGAATCATATCATCGTCCCCTGAAAACCAACTAGGGCGCTATCTATGGCCATAGACCTCGTCTCTCTCAGCCCCACTGATCATGCGTGACTGAGACCTGTCCACGACTATTGTCGGACAAGCATATCTGCCTAATGAGCAAAGCTCCAATTAGGCGGTTTCCACTATGCTTTATTGAATTTAATTCTCTTAGGGTGCCTACAGTCTCATAAAACATTTAAATCTATAGCTTTGTTTTCAATATCATGTAAAGCATATGGTAAAATTTTGTATGATATTTCATATATCAAAATATATATATATATAAATATCTACCATATACTTTCATTTCAAAACAAATCAATACTTTTCAGTATTCATATAAACATTATTAAAATGTTTCAAGTTGCAAGAAAGCATGCTTAAATGCGATGCTATAAAACATTTCAGTATGCAACTTCAGTAATATTTTCATCAAATACAGAGAAGCGATTCATTCAACTTTATCGCCATCAACTATTCGATTTCAAGACTTTCTTTCTGTCAAATCAGTAAATCACTATTTATTTCGTTCACTATTCCTTTAATTTAATATTCAACTTGCTCAGTACTCAATTCATTCGGAAATCGAATCACTTGGTATTCAGACCATTTGGTATTCAATATCCTTTCTCAATCACATCGACTATTATAATAATCATTTATACATCTCATCATCAATATTAGGATCGCTTCATTTGTATGAATCCTCTAAGTTTCTATAAGCATTTAAACATCAATTTCTAAATAGTCATCAAGTTACCAAAATTATGCAAATAATAATATCATCATTCAATATCTGTTCCAGAATCGACATCGAGGATAACAGAATCACAAAATCGATAATCACTTATCAAATCTATCTATGATTTGATCTATTTATACATGTTCATCATTTCCGATTTGAGGTTCAATTTCATTTACTATCACAAAATCGTATCTAAATCCTCAAATCAATTTTCATGTGGCCTTTATGATTTTATCCGAACTTATGCAATTATCGATCTTATTATTCAAGATCTATTCTAAGGTTATAAACACAATCATCTTTTCACATATTTATCACTCATTTCTTTGAATCCATACTTGATCGGATTGTATCGTAATTCAATCTCCATTTCGATCTCTCGAATTTGTCCATATTATCACGTTCGGAATTATTTCAAAAATCAGGAAACCGAACTAGGTAAATTCTGGAAATCACTACTCCGTTAAGAGCTTCACAATCCAAATCATTTAATCATCAATTTTCAACTATGATCTTCTTTTCAAGGTAATATCGTATAATCATCGTTACTTCCATCAATACTCCAATTATCGATATTCCACCTCAATTTCCGCTCGATAGTCAACTTATAATATTAAAATAACTCGAATCATCAACTCTATAAGATTCACAACAAAATTTCTCACGTTATTGTGCTCATCCATTAACCTTTTCAACTATTTAAAAATCCATTTTTTTTTCCTATGACACAGTAATATCCTTTCAAGCTTATCTTCGATAATTTTTTCAAAATTCCATTTAGATGAGAAATTAATATTTTTCCTTAAACATTTTCGTGGAAATTTCGGTAGCATAACGGCTTAATTTCTTTTAAACCTCCTGCAAGGAAATACAATTTATACTTGCAGCCGTTGATTTTCACCAATTTTTACCTCTTACTAAGACCCCACCATCAGTTGTAAGTCCTCTAAGCATTTTTAGCAAATCAATTTAAATGAATGCATCAAAAAAAAATATCATAATTCCCACATACAATATAAAGCTACTAATGCTTTATAAAAGTATCTTACCTATTCGCCAAGCTTGGCGCACTTTCTGATTTTTCGAGCCTTGCCGAATTCCACCATTCGTCTCATTTTCATTTTTGCTACAATTTCAAAATCAATGCACTACATCAATATAACCATAAATTATTTAATAAAGACCATCAATTTATTTTCTATATTTTTCCTTACCACTTTTTTTTTCTTCTCTTTCTTTTTCCTTTCCTTCTTCTTCTTCTTCCTTCTTTTCTTTCTCCTTTTCTTTTCTTTTCTTCTTTCTTTTCTTTTTCTTTCTTTTTTCTCTTTTCTGTTCTGTTTTTTTTTTTCTGGCCTGAACCGGTTCGGACCGGTTTAGGTCGGTTCGGGCCGGTTCACCTTCGCTTGGCCGGTTCAGCCACCGGCGATCACCCTCTCCGCCGGTTCAAGCCTCCCACAGCTAGTCGACATCGTGAGGATGCCGGATCTGGCCTCCATTTCTCGATCGATGGCGCCGGCGGTAGCAGATCTGGGACGGGCGGCGGCGGCTCCTCTCTTTTCTTCCTCTCTTTTCTCGCCGTTTTCTTCACCGTCGGGCGTTCCTCCCTCCAGATCTTGCTTCGTCGGGGCTTCGCAAGGCGGCGGCGACCGGTGGATCGGCCGGCGTCGCCTTCTTCCCTTTTTCCTTCTCCTTTCGGTTTTCCTTCCTCCCGCTTCGGTCTCCGCCCAATTTTTCTTTCCTTTCCGCCTCGCGCCGTCACCGCTTGCTTCTTCTCCGCCGGTGACGTCGCTCCTCCCTTCCCCTTTCTCTTTTGGCCGGCCGGCAGGGGCCGGCATTCATTTGGCCTTTCTCCTCTGTTTGCAACAGAGGAGAAAGTGTCACGACCCGAAGGCCTCGACTTTCCTTTATACTCATACTTTTCTTAGTCTACAAATTTATGGACTAAATTTTTCTTTTTCATTTTAAGGTTTGTATTCGGTGTCAGTGTAGTTACTATACTATCTAGGTGGCTTATAGTCATTCCATTTAAATATTAAACAACACGGAAACGGTTCTTAGTTACATCCCGACTTGTTAAACAAAATATGTACTGTGCATCAATTAAAGTCATACATGTAAACAAGTATTTTATAAGTTCCATATACCTCCGGAAACTAGTACCAAGTCCATACACCGTCTCCGATGCCCACTGAGCAGCTCACATGGCAGATGTTAACTTCAATAATCTGAAAGAGATGGAATTTAGTGGGGTGAGCAAAACCACGGCTCAGTAAGATACTAATATAAATGCAAGAGTAGGATTATACTGTCTTAACCGCAAATGCTTAAAACTTGCAAGGATGCAATTACAGTTAATCCTTTCTCATCGATAACATATCATTATCTCATTTCTTGTCATCTGTCTATCACTTATACTTTTAAATAAATCATCATAATCACTTTTTCAATCTTCTCGATCTTACACTATAGTGCATCGCATCTGTCGTATCCCAATTGAATGTCATATACTACTAGTCTATATTTCCCTCTATCTCGGAGTACATCCTGTCCAATTGAAGCATTATATCAATTCACCTTATGTTTCATAATCGTACTCTTGTAATCTATCACCTCATATCATTTTCCATATAGAGAAATCATGATCACAATAGTGTAAGTTCACAATTCTCTTCATATCGATCTTATGTTCATGTATCATATCATGTCTAGATGAAATATCGTTACCACTGTGTGCTATCATCACATGATTCAATATGTACCGTATAAAATTTGTGTTTTGTATAAAACATTCATTTCAAATCATGTTTCATGTAGTACATAATCATGTACGAAAGTCATGTAATTTAGAATCATTTGACATATGTTTTAAAACACATTTTAAAACATATGAAATCTCTATTCATATCATGTGTGGTATAAAACACATGTACATCATTTCGTCTGTCATGTCAAATAAACATGGTTTTAAACATATAAAGTCTCAAATCATATAATGCATAATATAAACCATGTTTCAATCATTCAATTTCAATCATTTCATGTATACTGTAAAACATATCATGTCTAGAGTTTAATATATAATAAATTGTACTCTAGACATTCTTTAACATTTAGTAAGAGACTAGGCATGAATCCCTATTCTATTATCATATCATCTCTAACCCATTGTAGCTATCAATGGGATAGTTTCCCTCGAAGGGTTCACTATCTATGATCATAGATCGTCCCAGTCCCACTGATCAGCTGGAAACTGAGGAATGTGTCCACGACTATTGTCGGACAGCCTGGAATGATCTCATCAGGCAACATTTACATGTACATATCATATATGTATAAATGGGGTTCCATGCCACACAGGCAGAACCACACAATAAATACATACTCTGTGCCACAAAGGCATATGCCACTCAGGCATTCAATAGGGTACCTGTCGTCTCAAAAATCGAAATCTTTTGATATATCATTTTGAATTCATTTAGACAGCCCTCATAAAAAAAACATTTAAAACCGAGTTTTTTCTCAAATCAATGCATAATTAAATCTCATGTTCAATATGTACATATCATGAATAATGTCAAAATGATATTAAACATCAAGGTCTGTGGCTGTCTAATCATTTCAAATATTTACTTTCACTTAAAAGATTTCGATTCATCTCTTTTTAAAATATCACTTTTTCTTTTAAAACAACATGAGATCATATGTCATGCATGAATGATTTTCTAAATATATCCAAATATATCTCAATACTCATTCAATCTATTGTTGTGCATATTATGACATCAGACTAAGGTGTGTCTTTAGTAGCCTAAATTTCTTATTCAAACATGATCATGACACGAAAGTCATCCGTCATTCATTCTACAATTACACACGTCTTTCAAGTCCCCAATGGCATCATTAAAATCCACAGTACATATGTTTGCACGTTTATTCAAATACATTTCAATAACATCCATAGACTATTAGGATCATTCTAGTATATTTTTCCATCAAAGATCACAAGCTACCTCAAGCTTTCATTCTCCCTTTCATTATTTTGCACATTAATTAAATCAATTCCCAACATTAGCTTTACACATACAAAGTTAACATGCCACAATCAAACATTGATTCGAATCCATTCTATTGACAAAGATATTCCATAATGTAGTATATATCAAGTACCAAATTCTCTAAATCTCATTTTATTGCTATATTTTTTTTTTCTCAATTTCAGCCTTATGGTATATTAAGATTATATTGTCATATTGCCAGATAGGTCATTATCCACACTTACAATCCTCTAGCTTCGAGGTCATAACACATCAAAATGTCCATAAGATTTCACGATCTACTTTCTTATGATCATTATCTCAATCATACCACAAAGACGGTCCATTTGTTTTAATCTATCAATTCTATAATCATCGCTTTTCAACTATGATCTTCTCTTCAAAGCAATATCATATAATCATCGTTACATCCATCAATACTCCAACTATCGAGATTCCACCTCAATTTCTGCTCGATAGTCAACTTGCAATATTAAATAACTCGAATTATCGACTCTATAAGATTCACAACCAAATTCCTCACATTATCGTGCTCATCCATTAACCTTTTCAACCATTTAAAAAATCAATTTTTCCTATGACACAATAAGATCCTTTCAAGCTTATCTTCGATAATTCTTTCAGGATTCCATCTAGATGAGAACTTAATATTTTTTCCTTAAACATTTTTGTGAAAATTTTGACAGCATAACGGCTTAATTTCCTCTAAACCTCCTGCAAGGAAACACAATTTATACTGACAGCCGTTGATTCTCACCAATTTTTACCTCTTACTAAGACCCCCACCATCAATTGTAGGCCCTCTTAGCATTTTTAACATTAATTAAATCGATGCATTATATAAAAAAATCACAATTCCATTAAAATCATTCCATCAGAGCATTATATAAGATTATAAATCCCACATACAATATAATGCTACTAAGGCTTTATAAGAGTATCTTACCCATTCACCAAGCTTAGCGCACTTTCCGATTTTTCGAGCCTGGCCGAATTCCACCATTCGTCTCATTTCCGTTTTACTACAATTTCAAAAATTAACATATATTTTCATTTAGAAAATAATCCGAAAATTCCCAATAAATCCAATAGACATATGGCAAAAAGACTTAAATTTTCCTTACCACATTTTTTTTCTTTTTCCTTTCTTTCTTCTTCTTCTTTCTTCTTTTCTTTCTCCTTTTCTTTTCTTTTCTTTTCTTCTTTTTCCTTTCTTTCTCTTTTTTTTTTTTTTGAACCGGGTCGGGTCGGGTTCGGGTTGACCGGGTCAAATCGGGTCGGGTCGGGTTGACCGGGTCAGGCGGGTCGGATCGGGTCGGACCGGTTTCGCCGGTTCAATCTTCTGCTGGCCGGTTCGGTCACCGGCGGCCACCCATTCCGGCGGTTCGGCCACCCAACAGCTTGCCGAGGTTGCGAGGACTCCGGATCTGGCCTCGGTTTCGCCCCATCACCGGCGACGGTGCCGGATCTGGCGACGTGGGTTTCGGCCTCTTTCCCTTCTCTTTTCTCCCTCCTTTCTCTTCCTCCTTCACCGCCGGTCACCTCTTTTCCTTCCCTTTACCTCCGCCAGTGTCGGCGTTGGAGTGGCGGTGCTCGGATTGGCCGGCACCGCCGTTTTCCTTTTTCTCCTCTCTCTTTTTCTTTTCTGTTTTTCTTTCGATTTTCTCTTCTCCTTCCGACTCGAGCCGCCGTCGTTCGCTTCCTCACTCGCCGGCGACTTCACCTCGCCCCCCCTTCCTCTCTCTCTTTCTCCGGTAAGCCGACAGGGGGTCGGCTGCCGGTATTTGTCTTCTCTGTTGTAAACAGAGAAGAGATGAGGGAATCGGGTTGTATTCCCGATTCCCACATTTTCATTTTTTTTTTTATAACATATATATTTATTATTATATATAATAATAACAACTATAATATATATAATTATTATACCTATAACCATAATTATATATATATAGATACACTATTTATAATATGTATTTTAAATACATGTTTTGTATCAAAATATATATATATATATATATATTTTTATACTTTTTACACTTTTAACACAAAATAATATTTATATTTATCCAAAATATATTTATATAATATCATTATATAAATATATAAAATTATTTTTATTTCTTATTAAGTTTTGGATTTCCAAATATCCAAAATTATTTTCTCCATTTTCTTATTTAATTTGGATTTCCATTTATCCAAATTAAATTTCCTCCTTCATTTCTTATTTCCAATTTAATTTTCCTTTTTATTTCTTATTTAATTTGGATTTCAATTTGTCCAAATTAAATTTTTCCGGATACCTTATATTTATTTAGAAAATTCTCGGTCTTCACAGAAAGGAAATGGGAAGGGGGGTGCCCGACCCTCCTTTCCGTTCTTTTTTTTTTCCTTTTTTTTTTCAATATTATTTATTAATATACTTAATTAATAATAGTAAATATACACATTATACTTATACATATAATTATAATTATATATAAATATGCCATTATAATATGTATTTAAATACATATATATTTTTTTTTGTATCAAAATACATATACATATTTTTACACTTTTAATACAAAAATAATATTTATATTTATCAAAAGTATATTTATATAATATCATTATATAAATATATCAAAAAAATATTTTTATTTCTTATTAAGTTTTGGATTTCCAAATATCCAAAATTATTTTCTCCATTTTCTTATTTAATTTGGATTTTCATTTATCCAAATTAAATTTCCTCCTTCATTTCTTATTTCCAATTTAATTTTCCTTTTCATTTCTTATTTAAATTTGGATTTCAATTTGTCCAAATTAAATTTTTCGGATACCTTATATTTATTTAGAAAATTCTCGGTCTTCACAAAAACAGTGCCAGCTATGTTGGGCTTAAAAATCTACCTTCTAAGGTGCCAATTTCACTAGGCTAGGAATCTCATTTAATTATGTGCCGATTTCGCTGGGTTTAATATCACACAATGGTGTCAATTACATCGGTCTTAAACATCATCTAAGTGTCAGCTACACTGGGCTTAAATTTTCATCTTGGGTGCCAACTTTACTGGGCTTAAACTTTCAATAGTGCCAACTACGTTAGGCTTTAAAAATCTTATCTCAAGCTCACAAAAACTCTTCTTTTTTTTCCTTTTTTTTAATAATGTTCCTTTGTATTTGATATTTTCTTTTCCTCAAAACTCAAACTCAGGAATCGTTAACTTGTTCATTCATCTCAAAAGCTCTCAATTTCAAGTATTTTTCAAATGTTCCAAATGTGGAAACTCTCTTAATTATTTTTCATCTTCTCAAACATTCTACTTATCTTTTCTCATTTTTTTCTTCTTCTTCATTTGACTTTCCCACTTTCCAAAAACTTTTTATTTTTGTATTACCTTTTCTTTTATGTGTTTGAAATAAATCTCTCCTTTTCTTTTCAAACTACATTTTCATCACCTTATTATTTTCAACAAGAAATTTCCTTTTATTTCTTCCACTCTTTTTTTTCTCTCTTTTTTTTCTTCTTTCTTTTTTTGCTTCTTCTTCTCTTCTTTTAAATTAATTTTTTCAATCCAAAAACTCCTATATTCACATTTTTCAATGTCACGACCCAAAGGCCACGACTTTCACTTATTTCTCATACTTTTTCTTAGTCTACAAATTTATGGACTAAATTTTTCTTTTTCATTTTAAGGTTTGTATTCGATGTCAGTGTAGTTACTACTTTACTTTCATTGATCCTCTATACAATAATTTATCATACTTCTAAGTTACATCCCGACTCGTTGAACAAAATACGTACTGTGTATTAATTAAAGTCTGTACATGTGAACAAGAGATTTACAAAGAACGTATACCTCGAGGCAATGAAGCAGATTTGAAGAACGGTGGCCAGTACCCAGCTTAGATACCGTCTCCAATGCCCATTTAGCAGCTCGCTTGGCAGATGTTAACTTCAATAGTCTGAAAGATATGAAATTTAGTGGGGTGAGCAAAACCACGACTCAATAAGATACTAATATAAATACAAGAGTAGGATTATACTACCTTAAACCGCAATGCTTAAAACTTGCAAGTTTGCAATTACAGTTAATCCTTTTTCATCGATAGCATTTCATTATCTCAATTCTTGTCATCTGTCTATCACTCAGACTTTTAAATAAATCATCATAATCACTTTTCGGTTTTCTCATCATTATACTATAGTGCATCGCACAACAATATGTCATGTCCAATTTGAATGTCATATACTATTAGTCCATACTTTCCTCAATCTCAAAGTACATCATGTCCAATTGAGATATCATATCAAGTCACTTTATGTTTCATAATCGTACTCTTGTATTCTATCATCTTATATCACTTTCCATATAGAGAAATCATTATCACAGTGGTACGAAGTCATAATCCTCTTCGTATAAATTCTATATTCATGTATCATATCATATCATGACATCATGTAGATGAAATATCGTTACTACCAAGTCATGATACTCCTCATAGACTCTTCATGTTTTTGTACAATACACTAATTATTTAGTAAGCAGCTTATGTAACTTCACTGTATAAACTGCTATCATTTCAAATCATATCATATATACTTCAGAACATGCTCCACATATAACTTCAATTCATTTCATAATTACTTTCAAAACATGATCGATGCATTTAAAATTGCAAATCATGTATTTGTTTTTAGAGCATGTCTAAAATATGTGTTTTCAAAACATTTTTCATATACTTTAAGTCATATCAGGTCTAGAGTTTATATCAAATCAAACTATACTCTAGACCGCATATCATGTCATGTTCGACACAAAATCATATACAAATCATATAGGTGTCGAAATCATATATCATGTACTTTTAAAGCATATATTGTAAGTCATATCAGGTCTAGAGTTTATGTCAAATCAAACTATACTCTAGACTGCATATCATGTCATGTTCGACACAAAATCATATATAAATCATATAAGTGTCGAAATCATATATCATGTACTTTTAAAACATGTACAATTTCAAATCATATTTCATATTCATCTCAAGAATATTTCATGTACTGTATAAATCATGTCAAGTCTAGAGTTCATATCAATAAAATCATACTTTAGACTTCATATCATATCAGTTAGAGACTTGGCTAGATCCCTATCATCTCTATCAATAAAGACTTAAATCACTATAGCTAGCTGTGAAAATCATGTCATCGTCCCCCGGAAACCAACTAGGGCGCTATCTATGGCCATAGACCTCATCTCTCTCAGCCCCACTGATCAGGCGTGATTGAGACCTGTCCACGAATATTGTCGGACAAGCATCTCTGCCTAATGAGCAAAGCTCCAATTAGGCGGTTTCCACTATGCTTTATTGAGTTTAATTCTTTTAGGATGCCTACAGTCTCATAAAACATTTAAATCTTTATCTTTTTATGTCAAAATCATGTAAAGCATATGGTAAAATTCTTTAAGATGTTTCATATATAAAAATGTGTATCTACCATATACTTTCCTTTTTAAAACTAATATATACTTTATAGCATTCATATAAGTGTTAGTATAACATTTCAAGTTGTAATAAGTTATACTTAAAAGCGATGCTATAAAATATTTCAGTATGCAACTTCGGTAATATTTTCATCAAATACAGTGGAGCGATTCATTTAACTTTATCACCATCAATTATTCGATTTCAAGACTTTCTTTCTGTCCAATCAGTAAATCACTATTCAAATCATTCAATATTCATTTCATTCAGTATTCAAATTGTTCAGTACTCTAATTGTTCAATAATCAGATCACTTGGTATTCAAACCATTCGGTATTCAATATCCTTTTTCGATAATTATCGACTATAATAATCATTTGTATATTTCATTATCGATACTAGAACCACATCATCAGTGTGAATCCTTTTAGTATATATGAACACTTAAATACCATGTTTCCATATAGCCATCATGATACTGAAATTATGAAATCCTAATATCCTCATTCGATATCTATTCCAGAGTCGATATCGAGGATCATAGAACCACAAGATCAATAATCGCTTATCAAATCCATTTATGGTTTGACCTATTGGTACATATTCAGAATTTTCAACTTGCGGTTCAATTTCATTCACTATCATAAAATCAGATCACAATCCTCAATTCACTTTTCATATGGCCTGTAGAATGTAATATCATGCTAGAATTATCTATAAAACATCATCAATTCAATTTTTGATTGGCAATTTACCCACTTAAAAGAATTTGCCAATTTCTACTATCAACAGTGTTTCAATCATTTAAGTCGCCTTGCAACTATCCATATTATTGTAGAAATCTTAGTTCACATCTATTTAACATCGATATGTACAAGTACATTTTTATGTAAACGTGTGTTCTATCAAATGTCCATAAGATATCACAATCTACTTTCTTATTATCATTATCTCAATCATACCACTAAGATGGTCCATTTATTTGAATCTATCAATTCTATAATCATCACTCGATTGATAATTTCGCAATTCTATCATTCGGCCATCTAAATCACAATTTCTATTTTTTCTCTTTTAAGTTGTATCATATAATCATCGTCACTTTTATCCGTGATCTGTCTAATAAATAAATCCACCTCAATCTCAACTTAATACCATTTGTGATTAAAATTACTTGATTTATCGATTCTATAAGGTTTAAACCATATAATTTATCACATTATCGTGTTTCAACGATCTATCTTCTCATTGATTTCAATATCAAACTTTTCCAGTAATATCATAAAGTCCTTTTAATGTTTATTTTTCAATAATTATTTCCAAGATTCCATTTACGTGAGAAAATTAAATCTTTTTCCTCAACGTTTTCCTAAGAATTTCGGCAGCATAACGGCTTAATTTTCACTAAACCTTCTGTAAGGAAAACACAATTTATACAACAGCCGTTGATTCTTACAATTCCTATGTCTCTACTAAGACCCCCACCATCAATTGTGGGTCCTCTTAGCATTTTTTAACATCAATTCAATCAATGTATCATATTAAAAAAATTACAATTCCATTAAAAATCATTCCATCAATGCATAATATAAAAATCATAATCCCACATACAATATAATGCTACTAATGCTTTATAAAAGTATCTTACCTATTTGCCAAAGCTTAGCGCATTTTTCGATTTTCGAGCCTTGCCGAACTCCACCATTCGTCCCATTTCCGTTTTGCTACAATTTCAATAATTGACACATATTTTCATTTAGAAAATAATCCAACAATTTCTAATAAATTTCATAAAAATATAGCGAAATCTTTTAATTTTCCTTACCCATTTCTTCTTCTTCTTCTTCTTCTTCTTCCTTTTCCTTTTCCTTTTCCTTTTTCTTTTTCTTTTCTTCTTTTTCTTTTCTTTTTCTTTCTCCTTCTTTCTCTTTCTTTTCTTTTCTTCTTTTTCTTTTTTGAATCGGGTCGGGTCGGGTTCGGGCCGGTTCATCTTAACTTGGCCGGTTCAGTTTGGCTTGGCCGGTTCAGCCACCGGCAGCCACCATTTTTGGCGGTTCGGCCACCCTACAGCATCCCGCGGTTGCCACGAAGTCGGATCTGGCCTCCATTTCCCGAGCAACAGCGCCGACGGTGGCGGATCTGGAGGTGGGTTTTCGGTCTCTTCTCCTCCACGTTTCTCCTTCCTCCGCCATCGTTGTTCCTCACCGGCGGTCGCCTCCTCTTTCCTTTCCCTCTGATGGCGGCGTGGGTGGCGTGGCAGTGGCCAGACCAATGACACTGCCACTTTTCCTTTTTCTCTTTTCCTTTCTTTCCTCTCGGCTTCCGCTTCATTTTCTTTCTTTCTCTTTTCTTTCCCATTGTTGATAGCTTCCTTCTCCCCTTCTTCGACCGGTGACGACGCCTCCTCCCTCCTCTCTCTTCTTCTCACCGACTGGGGGGGGGTGTGAAGACCGAGAATTTTCTAAATAAATATAAGGTATCCGAAAAATTTAATTTGGACAAATTGAGATCCAAATTAAATAAGAATGAAATTGGAGAAAAATATATTTGGATATCAAGAAATCCAAATTTAATCCAAAATAAAGATATGTAATTTTATATATATTTATATAAGGTTATTATATAAATATATTTTTAAATAAATATATACATTCATATATGAAATATATGTATAGTATTCTAAATTAAGGTGTATATATATGGTTTATACAAATTTTATATATATATCAATTATAGTAATTATATATATAATTATATGAATATAATTATATATATAATAAATATATATAAAAAAAAAACAAAAGAGAAGTCCCCCGATTCCCACATTTCTCTTCTGTTAACAAAACAGAAAAGGAAAACCAAAGTAAAAGTCGGATGATGCCGGCCACCGGAAAGAAGAGGAGCGAGGGGGGGGGGGGTCGTCGCCGGCGAGCCAAGGAGAAGAGAGAAGTGACCGGCGACGACCCAAATGGAAAAGAGAAGAAACGGAAAACAGGGAGAGAAGCGAAGAAACTGAGAAGAAAAGGAAGAGGAGATCGGCGGTGCCGGCCGATCCGGGCATCGCCACTCCCCCACGAGACCGGCGGAGACCAGGTGAAGGTGAGAGGAGCCGCCAGCGAAGAGGAAACCGGCGGAGGAAGGAGAAAAGAGGAAGGGAAGAGCCGCCGACGTCGCTTCCAGATCCGGCGTCGTCGCCGGTGATGGGGCCAAACCGAGACCAGATCCGACTTCGTGGCAACCTCGGCAAGCTGTTGGGTGGCCGAACCGCCGGAATGGGTGGCCGCCGGTGACCGAACCGGTCAGCCAAAGTTGAACTGGCCAAGCCAAGCTCTGAACCGGCCCGAACCGACCCGACCCGGTCCGACCCGACCCGACCCGGTTCAGGGAAGAAAAAAAAAAGAAAAAAAAAAGAAAGAAAGGAAAAAGAAGAAAAAGAAAAGAAAAAGAAAAAGGAAAAGGAAAAGGAAAAGGAAGAAGAAGAAGAAAGAAAAGGTAAGAAAAATTGAGGAAAAATAAATTATTAATGTTATTGAATAATTTATGGTTATATTGATGTAGTGCATTAATATTGAAATTGTAGCAAAACGGAAATGAGACGAATGGTGAAATTCGGCAAGGCTCGAAAAATCGGAAAGTGCGCTAAGCTTTGACGAATAGGTAAGATACTTTTATAAAGCATTAGTAGTATCATATTGTATGTGGGATTTTATGATTTTTATATGATGCATAGATGGAATGAATTTAAATGGAATTGTGAAAATTTTTATATGATTTATAGATTGAATTGGTGTTAAAAATGCTAAGAGGACCCACAACTGATGGTGGGGGTCTTAGTAAGAGATAAAGAAAATGTGAGAAACAACGGCTGCAATTATAAACTGTTTTCCGTGCAGGAGGCTTAGTAAAAATTAAGCCGTTATGTTGCCGAAATTTTTAGGAAAATATCTGAGGAAAAAGATTAAGTTTCTCACATAAATGGAATCTTGGAGATAATTATTGGAAATAAATATTAAAAGGATTATATGGTATTACTGAAGAGTTTGATATTGAAATCGATGGGAAGATAGATCATTGAAAACGATAATGTGATGAATTATATGGTCTCAACCTTATAGAAATGATAAATCAAGTGATTTTAATATCATAAATGGTATCAAGTTGAGATTGAGGTGAAATTATTTATTTGACGAATCACAGATAAAGGTGATGATAATTATATGATACAACTTAAAAGAGAAAAAAATCGAAGTTGTGATTTAGATGGTCGAATGATAGAATTGCGGAATTATCAATCGAATGACGATTATAGGATTGATAAATTCAAATAAATGGACCGTCTTAGTGGTATGAACTGAGATTTTTGGCAATAATATGGATAGTCGCAAGGCGACTTAAATGATTGAAATACTGTTGATAGTGGAAATTGGCAAATTCTTTTAAGTGGTGAATTGCCAATCAAAAATTGAATTGAGGACGTTTATGGATAATTTTAACATGATATTACATTCTACAGGCTAGATGAAAAGTGAATTGAGGATTGTGATATGATTTTTATGATAGTGAATGAAAAATGAACCACAAGTCGAAAATTCTGAATATGTACCAATAGGTCAAACCATAAATGGATTTGATATGCGATTATTGATCTTATGGTTCTACGATCCTCGATGTCGACTCTGGAATAGATATCGAATGAGGATATTATTATTTCATAATTTCAGTATCCTGATGGCTATATGGAAACATGATATTTGATGCTCATAGATACTAAGAGGATTCACACTGATGATGTGGTTCTAGTATCGGTAATAAGAGTACAATTGATTATTATAGTCGATTATTATCGAAAAAGGATATTGAATACCGAATGGTTTGAATACCAAGTGATCTGGTTATTAAATAATTATAGTATTGAGCAATCTGAATACTGAATGAAATGATCTTGAATGATTTGAATAGTGATTTACTGATTGGACAGAAAGAAAGTCTTGAAATCGAATAACTGATGGTGATAAAGTTAAATGAATCGCTTCAGCGTATTTGATGGAAATAATACCGAAGTTGCATACTGAAATGTTTTATAGCATCGCATTTAAGCATGCTTTCTTGCAACTTGAAACATCTTAATAATGTTTATATGAATACTGAAAAGTATTGATTTGTTTTGAAATGAAAGTATATGGTAGATATATATATATTTTGATATATGAAATATCATACAGAATTTTACCATATGCTTTACATGATATTGAAAATAAAGCTATAGATTTAAATGTTTTATGAGACTGTAGGCACCCTAAGAGAATTAAATTCAATAAAGCATAGTGGAAACCGCCTAATTGGAGCTTTGCTCATTAGGCAGATATGCTTGTCCGACAATAGTCGTGGACAGGTCTTAGTCACGCCTGATCAGTGGGGCTGAGAGAGATAAGGTCTATGGCCATAGATAGCGCCCTAGTTGGTTTCCAGGGGACGATGATATGATTCACTGCTAGCTACAGTGATTTAAGTCTTTATTGATAGAGAGATGATAGGGATCTAGCCTAGTCTCTAACTGATATGATATGAAGTCTAGAGTATGATTTTATTGATATGAACTCTAGACTTGACATGATTTATGCTGTACATGAAACAGATTTGAAATGAAATATGTTTTGAAACAGTACATGTTTTAAACATGTTTTAAAAGTCCATGAGATATGATTTCGACACTTATATGATTTATATGTAATTTTGTGTCGAACATGGCATGATATGCGGTCTAGAGTATAGTTTGATTTGATATGAACTCTAGACCTGATATGATTTACAGTATATGTTTTAAAAGTATATGATAAATGATTTCGACACTGATATGATTTATATACGATTTCGTGTCGAATTTAAAATGATATGCGGTCTAGAGTATAAATCGATTTGAAATGAACTCTAGACCTGATATGACTTATAGTATATGAAAAATGTTTTAAAACCGCACATGTTTTAGACATGCTCTGAAAATGAATACATGAATTGAAATTGAACATGTTTTTATCATGCCATAAAGGTAGACTTGAGTGAATTGAAAATTCATACGTGGAGCATGTTCTAAAGTACATATGACACGATTAGAGATGATAGCGGTTTATACAGTAAAGTTACATAATTGCATATTAAACATGGAGAATATATGAGGAGTATCATGACTCGGTGGTAACGATATTTCATCTATATGATGTCATGATACGATATGAAACATTAATATAGAAATACACGAAGAGAATTATGACTTCGTACCACCGTGATCATGATCCACAATATGAGAATGGATAAGAGATGATATGAGAATTGATAAGAGATGTTATGAGAATTGATAAGAGATGTTATGAAAATTGATAAGAGATGATAGAATACAGAAATATGATTATGAAATGAAAAGTAAATATGAGAATTGATATGAGATGATAGCATACCAAAGTATGATTATGAAATGAGAAGTGATAATGAGATGTATTGATGAGAAAGGATTAACTGTAATTGCATCCTTGCAAGTTTGAAGCATTGCAGTTAAGGCAGTATAATCCTACTCTTGTATTTATATTAGTATCTTACTGAGCCGTGGTTTTGCTCACCCCACTAAATTTCATCTCTTTCAGATTATTGAAGTTAACATCTGCCATGTGAGCTGCTCAGTGTTCATCGGAGACTGTATATGGACTTGGTACTAGTCTTCTGAGTATATGTTTCTTATAAATTACTTGTTTACATGTAAGACTTAAATTGAAGCACAGTACATATTCTGTTTAACAAGTCGGGATGTAACTAAGAACCGTTTCTGTGGTTGTTAAATATTTAAATGAAATGACTATAGTAACTTGAAACATATGACTATAGTAACTTGAAACAAGTTGTCTCAATGGTACCAGGAGTGTAAGAACTAGGTACTTAAGGGTCCTAAGTTCGAACCTCCTGGGGGATGCGAATTGGGAATTTATTCCCGATAAATCCGTGAGGGGCGGTGGCCTGTGTGGTGCACCCCAGAGCGGACAATACGGATGAGTGACCCGCCTGGGGCGGTGACTCGGGTCGGAGGACCAGCGGGTGCACCCCGGGGCGTCACAATAAAACGCGCGTTTTTTTGTGAGGGGTATCATGTCACGGTTTTCAGACCGAGGGCCGAAGCCAGGGCCCACTCCCTCAACCGTACTGTTCGCTTTGGGGTATCATATCAGGGCCCCGCACGGATTTATCGGGGATAGATTCCCAATTCGCGTCCCCCAGGAGGTTCGAACTTAGGACCCTTAAGTACCTAGTTCTTACACTCCTGGTACCATTGAGACAATGGTACCAGGAGTGTAAGAACTAGGTACTTAAGGGTCCTAAGTTCGAACCTCCTGGGGGACGCGAATTGGGAATTTATCCCCGATAAATCCGTGCGGGGCCCTGATATGATACCCCAAAGCGGACAGTACGGTTGAGGGAGTGGGCCCTGGCTTCGGCCCTCGGTCTGAAAACCGTGACATGATACCCCTCACAGGGGGGCTGCCATTTGGGTTCCCTCCTTTGTTTTGTAACAGAGGGGGAAATTTTGGGAGGGAATCGAGTATCCCGATTCCCGCCCCTTTTCCTTTTTTTAATTTATTTATATATATTTATATTTATAAATATATATAAATACAATATAATTATATTTATTTGGATATAAAAATAGCCATTTTATTCCTTATTATTTTGGATCTCTTAATATCCAAAAATAATTTCCCTCAATTCATCACCTCATCAATTTCTAAAATTCAATATATTCTAATCCTCATAAATAACTTTACTTATTTATTTCCGGGTCATTAATACCAAAAATAGGAAAAATTTTCAGTTATTACATTCAATGTTTGGCAGATGCAATGATCACTGATGCAAATGCAAATGCAATGTTAACAATGCCAATGCAAATTTCTTTATCAATGATGTTAATGAATAACCAACTATTATGATTAGATACAGACAACTTATATCATGATGCAAATGCAAATGCAAATAAATTCTATCATGATGCAAATGCAAATGTTTTATGCAAATGTACATTGTAAAGATGCAAATGCAATTATCCAAAATTTTCTTTTGATTTTCTTTTCTTGTTGACGAAAACCTTTTCATTTCCACTTTCTCATCTATATTACTTTAAAGTATTTGTCTCATCAGTTGAAGCCATTTTTGTACCTATGCAACAAGGATTGCCCCATGGCAATCATTACATTACTTTTTGAAACACCATAAGAATTCATTTTACAAACAAAATTTTTTCTAACAAAAGTTTCCCCCAAAAGGCACAAGAAATTTTTTCCCTAACTTCCTCAATCACAATTGCCCCAAAATAGCATAAAAAGTCCTTACCTCACAATAATTGTTGAATTCTCTCATTTTTGCTTGAAACACCATCAAAATTTTGATTAGCAATCGAAAAATTTTCAAACCAAATTGCCTCAAGCATCCTTTCCATTTTCAAATTCAAAAGGCAAATGGTTTTTATTTTTGAATAATATCTATCTAGCCAAAACTTTTAAATTTTACAAGATTGCCCCACATAACTATGACCAAAGAAAGTTAAACACAAATGCAACAAAGAATTATCATTTCAACAAAATACATGATATTTGAGTCTTTTGAAAGTCAGTGACCATTATTAAGATTTGTATGGAGGGAATGAAAATTTTTCCTCATTAAATGGATTGGGTGGTTTCACTTATCAATATCAAGTTCATCAAGAAAAAGCTCACTACTCAGTGAAGAAGGGAAAGAATGTTCTTTCATTCGGGCTCACAAATGAAAAACAAGTTTTTCAAAAAATGATGAATTCCTTGCAAATCATGGTTTTGCAAAAAGGTTTATCTTGAAATGCAGACAAAATTTGACACTCCTTTAATTTTCAATTTATGTATTTTGATAGTTGTCAAAACTAGCCAAAATGGGCTCAAGCTTTTGCTGAGATATTTGGGAATGGAGAGAAGGTTCAAAATTTTATATCAATCCCTTTAATGGATCATCAAAATGGACATTCTTGGTTCTCTTAAGGGTTATGGATGCTTATGGGTTGCTTCAAAATGATTTCCTCAATTCTACTTCTTGTGTAACCTTGCCAACATCATGGATGACCTCAAAAATATTTTTGTTCTAGCTCTAGACTGCCCCTTTTTAGGGTTTTCACCCTAAAGCTTCATTCTCTCTTTTTTTTGCTTCTTCTCTCTTTTTTTTTTTTGGGTTTTCACCCTAAATCATGCACTTAAGAATTCAAAATTCATCCAAATTTAGTTGTGAAGATTCTTGAAGGATAATCTTGGTTTAGAAATGCGCTAAGTGCCTCATTGGTTATGGTGATTCATCAAGGAAAAATCTCTCCTGTTTAAGTATCCACATTTGATCAAAATGGACTTTCTAAGTTACGTAATGTAGGCCAGGGTTTGGGGTTTTGAAAGAATGGATAAGAAGGCTCAAGATGTGTTTAAGGGTGATTAACCAAGGATCATTTAATATGATGTGAAGACTTATTCAATTCTTTTGTCCTCTTATTTCTTATTTTGCCTCTCCTTCATTTCTACTTTTCTCTTTTTTCTTTTCTTTCTTGCAATTTTTTTCACTTTTTTTTTTTACTTTATGGAGTGGAATCAAAATCTTGTAAAGCTAATTCACCTTACATTTGCCCCTTAAAATGATAAACCATTTTGACTTAGAATTGAGGCTGGTCATTCATACTCTTGGAGAAGGTTTTTGTATATGTGCCCCCCAATGTGGAGGGTGATCATTAGTTAAGGTTTATTTGGAAAGAATTTATAAGGCTCAAAGAGGGTAGCAAATGGATAAATTTCAGATTAGTGAAAAGGATGACGAAAGATGGCCATTTGTCATTTCAACTATGGTCACTTAAATTGACAAAAATTTCCTTGAGTAAAAAAAGTTAAATATTTGTCTTTCTATTGTTTTTTTTTTGTTTTTCAAGATGAAATTTCTTGAATATTTTCAAATTTTGGTTCCTTATTCTTCTTCTCTCTCTCTCTCTCTCTCTCTCTCTTGTGTTGTTTGGAATCATTCGAATATCTTGAGTGCATGATGTCATAATAGATTTTTTTTTCATTTTTTTTGTTTCATTTTTTTCTTTTTTTGTTTCATTTTTTTTCTACAACTCATGTGGCAACAAAACATTGCTACAAAATGCCCACAAGCTAGTGAAAATTGTTGGAATTGGCATATTTAACTTTGGGTTGCTCATGGTGTTTTTACCGAGAGAGGAAAAAGGTATTGCATTATTTGGGTAAGTTAAGGTTATGGTACTTTGTCCTCCTCAATTTTGGTTTCAGTCACATGAATGAATCAAAGATTCAGAAATGGCCTAAGGAATCTCATGGTTTGTGGTTTTTCAAACAAATTCGGGAATTCTGACAAGTATGACGCTCCTGTGGCCATTAATAGAAAGGAGTGGTTTCTAGCATAGTTTTGACACATATCAAATTACCAAAATTCAAATTTTAAAAGAGTATCATGTTTGATTTTTCAAGGAATCCAAAAATGAATTTTATCAAATTGATCATTTCATTGTTCATTGCCTAGGTAAAGGTCATTACACTTTGATGGCATATTGTGACATGGTAAACATGGATCATGAAGTTTGTACTTATCCTCCTCAAATGCATGAAGGCTTTATAAGAGATTTAGGGCATGGAAACAATTGGAGAAGGTAGTTGATGGGATGAATTTTTCTGATAATGGTCACCAATTTTTCAAAACTCTCTTCAATCTTTCTTTATTTTGTCATTTTGTTCAACTTCTTTGATCATTTGGTTTAGTTATGTGAGGCTTTATTTGAATCATTATATATATATATATATATATATATTAAAAAATGTGATTTCTTTACAAAAAGAATCAATGAATGCCATTTTTATATATCAAATACAATGACAAATCAAAATAAAAAATGTACATGAAAAATTTTCTACTATATTTTCAAAAAATCTATTTACAACAATTAATGGCATAGCAAAGTAAAATATACAAAAAATTTTATTGAAAATTCCCTCCTGTTTGACAACTTTACATATCAACTTAGAAAATCAAATCTGAAACATGTAGAAATAACAAGTTAAAAAATCAAAGAATCATTTTATGCCCCACAAAATGTTCCAAAAAGTTTCCTTTTTCATAAAAAAAATCAGAAAGAATTTCTTCCACCTTGAGATGCTATATGAAATGCATGAGATATGATACAATGGGATGAAATACAACGAATGTTTGCATGAAATGTAACGTATGCCCATTGCAAATATGATGAAGATCTGACCTCTTTTTTTTTCTTTTTTTTTTAACTTGACATGCATGATGATAAAATAAACACAACATGTTAATAAATGTATGGACATCATATATGCAATGATGACAAATGAACTAGCTGACATGAAGTAAAAATGATGTGAAAGGCAAACATGTTTAAGAAATTGGGTTTCTGTATAAACAACGCCTAAACAATAACAAAAAAAAATTTTTTTGCCAAGAGAGAAAAAAAAAGACAAATATAACTCCTAACTAAACCTAAAAATTTTCTTATTTTTTTTCTTAAAACATTTTTTCCTTTTTCACCATACATGTTTTACTTAATTTTCCTTTTGCCTGACCATTTGTATATAACCATTTTCACATTTCCTACGAGACTTTTATTGTACCCAAAAATTTATTTTTTTTGCATTCTTTTTCAATATCAAATTATTCTTGAAATTATACACCAATTAAATTCAAGGAAAACTTTTCTTGATTTTTTTGTTTACCTTTATTCAAAAAAAAATTCTTGCAATGAGAAGATTAAAAACAATTTTTGTTTTTATTTTCAAACCATTTTTTAAAATTATTTTTCACAAGCATTTTTGCATTTTATTAAACTTCTTGTGCAACCAAAAATAATTTACATGTCTAACTATCCTTTGTAAATTCTATACAGGAAAATAAATTATTTATCTTTTTTTTTCTTCAATATTTGTTTTGACTTTAAAAAGAAAGAAAAACTCTTTTTCATTCATTCTCTCATTTTATTCTAACTCTTTTTTGAAGAAAGATTAATCCATTTCCTACTCAATCTCTTTTACTTTTCTTTTCTATGTCTTTATCTTAAGAAGTTCTTTCAAGAAGAATAAAGAATAAAGAAATTTTTAATAAAAAAACTTAATTGAATTTCTTCTTATTATTTTTAATGAAAGAGACAAAAATCTTATTTTTCTCAACTATTTTTTTAACAAATTATTTCATTTTTTCTATATAAAAAGAAAAGTTTGTGCATTTTTTATCATTTCATATTTTCCTTTTAAAGAAAAGAAAGTGAAAGAAATTAAACCCTTTTTTTTACTTTTGTAAAGATAAAAACATCTTGTAACCAAATATACATAAACCTATTTTCTTCCTCTTGTTTTGGAGAATGTATTTTTATTAGTTCCTATTTCTATAGACCTATATTTACAAAAAAAAAAATTCCCTCCTTAAAAATATGAAGAATTATTTGCATTTTTAAAAGAAAGTTACATATTTATTCTATTGTTTTTATCACACATCTTTATTTTTTCAAAAATAAGTGGTTTTTTTTACAAGATCTTTTATAAAGAAAATATATTTTTTCCATTTTTATTTTACAAAAATTCCCTTTTTTAGAAAAAATCAAAGACTTAAATTATATACAATTCAAATCAAAATTGATTGTACCTTTATTATTGACATGAGAAAATAGGTCGAATAGTGTTCCCTCGTGTCCTAATTTTGGGATAATTTCTACAAAAATTGGACATGGCTCTATCTAAGGCTGGCCTCTTAGGTTTTTCTATATGCTGGGCTGGGATATGAAGATCTTAAGGTTCCCAAATTATACCTCACTGTCATCCACACTGAACTAGCAAGATTTAATTTGAGTGGGAGTATTTCACTTGCCATTGCGGAGGTTATTATCTCACGAAAGCAAAGGTACCCTACTCCCTCCTAAGAAGGATGGAACCCGGGTATAGAGCTCATGTTATGAAAATATACATGCAAGTGTGTGTATGAGGGAACATTTATCAAACCATAATCCTTATCCTACATGCCCCAACAATTTATTAAGAATAATATATACAAAATAAAGATTGGCATAAAATAAACATAATAGCTAAAACACAAATGCAACAAATTATTTAAAATTAAAGAAATTAAATTTAAATATTAATTAAGACCATTAAATTAAAACTTAGGATAACACATGACTAATAAATGGCTTGACTCTCAAAAATCCCTAGTGGAGTTGCCAAGTTGTCGTAACAATTTCGCGCTTGACGAATTTGAAAACATTTAAAAACAAGTGGAGTCGCCACCAATCTTTTTTTATTAGATGTGAATGATCACCTAAAAATATTTATCTTTTTAACAAAATCTCAAAATTAATTTAAGTTTTATTAAAAAGACAATGTTGAGGTCTGCGAAAACAAAAATTGGGTTCGGGGTACGGTTACGTGTGAGGAAGGATTAGCACCCTCACAACGCCCGTTAGAAAACGGTACCATCCTAACCACGCGGTATCCTTTAATTTTAATAAAATAGTCTTGACTTAAGTTTAATTCACTTATTAAGAAAATCCGTGCATCAGCTTAAAAATTACTATTATATATATGTTTAAAAAACTTCTTTTTGAAAATCAACATGAACCCAATTTATTGAGAAATTAAATCAAATATTCCAATACTTTTGGCAACATTTGAAATAATTTCACTCACCTAGAGATTTTTTAAGAATCACTACTTGTGACTTCTATAGAATCTCATCATCGGTAGGACTCACATTATTTGCATAATTGATTGAAGTTTATCATATATATTAAAATAAGTTTTATTTTGAAAATAAACATGAACCCCTTTTATTGAAAAAGTAAATCAAATATTTCAATACTTTTGGCAACATTTGAAATAATTTCACTCACCTAGAGATTTCTTAAGAATCACTACTTGTGACTTCTATAGAATCTCATCATCGGTGGGACTCACATTATTTGCATAATTGATTGAAGTTTATCATATATATTAAAATAAGTTTTATTTTGAAAATAAACATGAACCCCTTTTATTGAAAAAGTAAATCAAATATTTCAATACTTTTGGCAACATTTGAAATAATTTCACTCACCTAGAGATTTCTTAAGAATCACTACTTGTGACTTCTATAGAATCTCATCATCGGTGGGACTCACATTATTTGCATAATTGATCAAAGATTATCATATATGTCAAAATAAGTTTTATTTTGAAAATAAACATGAACCCCTTTTATTGAAAAATTAAATCCAATATTCCAATACTTTTGGCAACATTTGAAATAATTTCACTCACCTAGAGA